>OX101790.1:19109230-19376519 GCA_944452715.1 Ophion slaviceki
TAAAAAACAAAACTTTATTTTATTGCGTACTTTTATTTTCGTATATACTTTTTTGTGTACCTCATAAATATCGATAAGAGCATATGTTTAAATGTTCTGAGCTGCCTCCTTCGCTTTCGTTTTTCGTGCCTTCGCACCCGACAAATTTATTGTTAAATTTTTTTTTCATAAAAGTACAGAAAAAATATTATTTTAAACTTATTTTATTTTATCACAACCTGAAACAAGCCTGCATCCAGCCTTGATTTTTCAGCCTCAAAATTCACCAGCTGAATGAAGCTTGAAATAACCCTGAGTTTAGGCTAAGCAGCCAGTCTTGGTTCCAGGCTGCTCCAAACGATGCAATGAAACCTGGGCCAGGTCTGTCTCACTCAGGCTCGGTGAAACAAGGCTCGCACAAGCTTGTTTCCATCGTCAGCCTTTTGATTTCCTACCTGGGTCGTCGTTCTTGTAAAAATGAAGATATCTTAATTTACCAAGCGGCGTTTCAAAAGGGACATATTCAGCTTCATGTAACTTTTTTTAAAATTTTTACGACTTTTTTTAACCAGGTACACACTTTGAAAGATGGTCGTTTTTTGGCTTTATTTGGGGGGCTGAAATTTTAGCGTACGACTCGTGAAGAAAAAATTTCACCATTTTCCCCATGAAAAACTTAAGGCGGGGAGTACAAGCTTCAATTTCGTTTTTTAAAAGTTTCGTACGATTTTTTCGCATTTATATTCAACTTTTGGAAAAAAATGACCATATTTATAAAATGTAGCCTAACTCTGAAACTACTGGGTTTTCGTAAAACTACTAGGAGGGTAAAAAGTTACATACAATCATTTTGGATTTACCAAAAAATTTGAAAAATAAAGAAAGATTGAAAAACTTGAAGAAAAAAAAATTGAAAAAATTTGAAAAAAAAATTTCAACATTTTTCTTATGTCAACGAAATATTTCTTTATCTTAAAATATCAGGTCTCTTACCTCATCTACACGGCTTTTTCATCCAAAAATTAAAAATTTCCATTCATCTGTCTATAGTACATTTCGCCATTGCTGAATCTTCCAACCTCGATGTTCGAGAGCTCACTGAAACCGCTTTAAAAAAAAAATTGAAAACATTTTTTTCTTCAAATGTTTGAAATTTTTTGTTATTCTGAATTTTTTTTTGGTAAATCCAAAACGATTGTATGAAACTTTTTACCCTCTTAGTAGTTTTACGACAACCCAGTAGTTTCAGAGATAGGCTACATTTTATAAATGTGGTCGATTTTTGCAAAAAGTTTAATATTTTTGCGAAAATCAAACGTATGAAACTTTGAAAAAACGAAATTGAAGCTTTTACTCTCCGCTTTAAGGCGTTACCCCCACTTGTAGCGCAAAAAAAGGCCTTTTTCATGAATTTTTTTAAAGAAAACTACAAAACTTTTTTAATCGATCAATATACCATCTTAAAGAACACATCTTGAAGAACTTTCAGTAATTTTTTTATTGAAAAATATTACATTGTTTAGTGGCAAATGGCCGTCAATGAAATAATGTTTTTATATACACGGTTTGCGGTGACCAACATTGCGGCAAAGTGGATCATCTGAAAAAAAAATGCGGATGGATTTAGTCAAATATAAGTATAAACTAGTCTTTAATCGAAGGATTTTAAAAAATATTCATTTTTCACAAAATGGCGGACAGTCAAAGTTAATGGTTCAATTTTAACGAAAAAAAAACGGCCGTTTTTTGGCTATAAAACGGCCATTTTTTCGAAAAAAAAATCGAACAATTAAAGACTACATTTTTATGTATTAAATAAGCCTGCAAAATTTCAAGAAGATCGGTTCATTAGTGTTCGAGTAATCTTGGTCACTGACTTCAGAAATGCCATTTTGAGAAAAACGCGTTTAAAGTTTCAATTTCAGTTTACACGAAGAAAATTTTTTTTTTGTAAACTTACATAGAGTCATCTATTCCGGGCATCAAAAAAACTGCACTTCAAATTGCACTTCAAAAAAAATAAAAAAAATCGATTTTTTCAAAATCGCAAGTGGGGGTAACCCCTTAAGTTTTTCATGGGGAAAATGGTTAAAAATTCTTTCACGAGTCGTGCGCTAAAATTTCTGCCCCCCAAAAAAAGCCAAAAAACGACCATCGTTCAAAGTGTGTACCGGGTTAAAAAAAATCGTAATTTTTATTTAAAAAAGCTAAATGAAGCTGAATATGTCCCTTTTCAAACGCCGCTTGGTAAATTAAAGTATCGTCATTTTTGAAAGAGCGATGAAACTTCTTGTGTGGCTCGGAACCGGGGCGAGTGTTTCCGAACTTCTGGACGGTAGTGTATCTTTGAATATTGAATACTTTCAGAAAATGCACAAAAAAATATTTGTTTACTCATCACAGTGGTGTCCTGTCTCAAATGAATCCGCCGAATAGATTTTGAAGCACGACTTACACCGTCTCACGAAGAAAAAAGGATAAATCGCAGCGAGGTAGTTCGCTGTAGCGTAGCGAACGATCCAATCCTTCACAAAAATCGTCGTAACTCGGTCCATTTTTGAAAATATCGCAAAATCTTTCTTGCAAATTGAAGCCAAGACCTTAGGCTACAAAACTATGCAATAAAAAAATGCTATTTTTTTTATTTTAACTGATTCACCTCCTCAATGCGTGGCTCGACACGCACTTCCCCGATCTTTTTTTATCTTCTAGAAATTACCCTTCCTAATTAGCCTACGCACTGTGAAAGGAAGACACTGTTATAAATAGCCTCGCACCAAAATTACGTATGCGGCACTATGGCATGGCGGTCTCCCTCGCGGTTACCTTGTTAAATATATTGCCGTGCGAGGCTATTAAAAATTCACTAAATTGCAGTCAACTTCGCCAGGCTGTATCGCGTATAATTTTCCAATTTACGAACATTCCCCATACTCGAATTTAATTCGTACAGCGTAGACATCCTTACATATTTCATATACCTACCAATTTATATCAGTCATAATCTGTCTCGCCGTGTTTTAAATTCGTGCAAATTATCGTTGTATATTCACGACGAACTTTTGGGATCTTGGTGTCGACAAGGGCGACTTCGCGTTCATTTTTCATACTTCGCTTATGACTCGTACTCGCGAAAGCGTGCGCTCCGTATTTTTTCCTTTTGTCAAATTTCGAAACGTCCTTTCCCAATAAATAAATAAAAATATATATATTGGGATGTCGAATGAGTTCTCGCTGTTTTTTCGTGAAAATTAATGCTTTATTTTTTAAAATCATTAGTCTGCAATTATGCCAAACTGTTATTGAAAATTTCGTCAAAAGAGTGAACGTTTGCAAACAGGGACTCCACGTTTGATGTTCTTGAAGTCTGCATCGTTGGAACGCGACGAAATATCTTTTTCTATTTTCATTTTCATCATTTCCAGGGTTTTATTTCGTAAAATTTATTATTCTACAATATAAATGTGAAAAAAAATATCTTGCAAAATAATAAACGTGCGGAAATAAAAATGCAAAAAAGAATTTTCGTTGCGTCCCAACCATGCAAACTTCAAGACCGTCATGTTTGTACCTTGTATTAAAATAAAAATATTCGTACTTCTCAAATGAAAAATGCGTTTTATAAATAAATAAAAATGACAGGTCGTTTTGAGACAGCCTATAGTACTTTTTTTAGATGTGTTAGCATCTTAAACCATACGCGTGCAGTTCTGGTAACGCCATCTGTTGAAAAACAGCGAAAACTTTTTCACCGTGATAAAAATATATATCTATCGCAAATATACCGCAGCTCGTCTTAGGTTAGGAACGGCCCGTGATAGAAATTGCCGAGTGAATGCATCGAAGAAAAGGAAACGCGACGATCTGCCCATAAATAACGCTCACCGTTGCATCACGCTCAAGGATGATTTACGCTGATTTATAAACGCATTATTATTCGAAGCGTTTAGCATCGCTGCTACGGCGATGTTGGATATCCATGGTCTGCGAGCACGCTCTGTGCAGCGAAAATATACAGTCAGTGGGCGATTTCTCTTATTTTCTCGAGGTATACATTAAATCCCAATAGTTCTGGGATTCTCCATTCCACAATGCAGAATCGAGGATTTTATTTTATTTATATCTGCACATTTACGTGCGAATAGATATTGTGGAACGTGAATTTCCGCAAGAAGGGGAGATCTTGGTCCTATATCTGGGAAAATTGGCGAGAAGATGCCGCAGACGAACCCATGTGTTAATTCTCGTATCCAATAAGGTGACGAAACTCAAATTATAGTTTTACATAATTTTTTTACTCGTACAGACTAGGGGAATTATTGGATACGTATATATATATATATATATATATATATATAGGGTGTCTAAAAATGACCTGACATTTTAATTTATGAATAAAACGTATTATTTATTTGAACAATGCGAATATTTTTATTTTAGTATAAGGTATAGAGGTTATGTGTGGAACACAGTATCCGATAAATGGCCGCCTCGTCCTTATTTGCAAACGTCCATTCTTTTGACGAAATTTTTAATAACTTTTCGGCATAATTGCGGACCAATTTCATTAAAGGATAAGGCCACTGTAGAAATTTCAAAAAATCGATTTTTCTTTTCTTAAAAGATGCCTTAATATCTTGAATATGACATACTCAAAGGATTAAAGTGAGAAAAATGTCTAAATACTTCTATTTTGAATTTTAGCGCAGCCCCTCTCAGTCCGATGCAATCCGTAGCAAAAACTTTAAACGCGCTTTTCTCGAAACTATATTTTTCAAGTCGGCCGGACTCATAACTCGAACAAATCTTGACCGATTGACTTGAAATTTTAACTGTATATTCACAATTACATTCTGCATAGAAGTACGTAGGATTTTCTCGATATATTACATAGTTTTTTTTATAAACAATTTTCGGAGGATGTTTTTTTGAGAATTTTGAACTTTTATTCCGAAAACGCGCTGTTTTTGCAAAAAATCGTCATATCGAAAAATCCTACGTATTTCTGTAGCTATTCACATATATAATCGAAAAAAAAATTTCATCCACTGTAAACTAAAAATTGCAGGTGCCGTTGGTCCGGCCGCGCGCCTATGAAAAAAAGGCTTCCATGAAGAAAAGCTGTGCAGCCGCCATTTTGTTTTATATTACATTGAAAAAGCACTTTATGTAGCTTATGATATGTACAATAAAGGACCTTTTTTGAATTTTGAATTATTCCATTATCCCGCTAAAAAAAATTCCCAAAGTATACTTTTTTTTCCTCTCTACAGTGGCCTTACCCCTTAATGGTGCATCCAATTGCTTCCTTGAGCTGCGGAATGATCTGTGGATCATTGGCATACACTTTTCTTTTCAGAAAACTAAAAAAAGAAGGAAGTCCAATGGCGTCAAATCGCACGATCTTGGTGGCTAATTCACATCGCCGCGGCGCGAGATTCCATGACCATGAAACTTCGTCTGCAATAACTATGCAGTAACAATGCAGCAAATAATAATTTCTATGCGTTCCTCGATCGTGTAATTGGCCATGACTAAACCTCAATACTTCCCGATGCCAGTTGTCAAAGATTAGTACTCTATGTTCGCCACAAAAAAAATGGCGCGCGATTTAGAATGTCAGGTCATTCTCAGACGACCCTTAGATGCGTAGATAGTTGAATAGACAGAAGATATCGATAATTTATTTATCCATAACGGTGGCGGTTTTCAAAATGAGCTCATATACATTTTTTTTCTTCTTTTTTTTGAGGCGGTATTGTAGTCTGGAAATTGAAAAAAAAACGTTTTTTTTAAATTTACTTTATTATTTCAAAGACCTTTTTGAATACGTCTGTGAAAACCTATTAATTGTACTCAGAAAATTAGCCGAGTTATAAAAATGATAAGGAGTACGCTCGGAGAGCGCAGTCGAGAGGCAACCACGATATCTCGATAACCAATTGGCCGATTGAGCTCAGGTTTGGCATACACCTTCGATAGACTGTTTCTCAACGTTGATAGGCGAATTGAGCCGACATAATTTCTTATAATATAATATAATATAATGCGTAAAATGGTCAGAAAAATTGATACTCAAAGTTTAGCATGCCCAATTTTGTAAAAACATTGTTTTTGTTTTTGCTGCATCTGGTACCAAACATCACAATACTGATACAGAATAAGAATATGTTTGATTTTTTTTCAGATTCATACAACGTCCACAAAACTGATCGCCAATTAAGGTTTCCACGCATCGTTGTAAACAAACGTATAAAAGTACATAATAATATTTTTTTATTTGTACTTAGTCTTGAAGGATTAATGGACAAATGGACAAAAAATGGAAATTTGAATTTTTGGGAGGCTTGAGCGACCTCTAAATATTTTTTGACCTCTCGCAGATTTCGCGACAATTTTTTTCTTCTTTAAGGTGCTTCTGTAGTTTTGGGAATTGGCTGAAATCTAAGTATGGTGTAGATATGACCTTCATGGATTGATGCCCAAAAATCCAATTCGATTCACCGTTTAGTTCATGAGATAATTGCAATTGAATATGGGTATTTTTGTACGCGATCCCCATACCTAACACGTAAACCGATTGGAGTTTGCTCGCATTTCTCGATCTAGGTTCTAAACGGATCTTAGGATTTCAAAATAAAAGCACACGTGTACGCAGTACTATTGTGGGATTGATTTTTGAAAAAATGACAAACTTTTACCATTTAGTTTCGGAGATATTCGACTTATGAAAAGTGGTAATTTTATTCCACTCCGAACTCGGGCCCGACCATCTGTAACGCAATGGCACCAGAGTAAGCTGCAGCCAGCTGATCGGCGCATGGTCTGGGAACTCGAAGCGTGTTTTTTCCCCCGAGTTCCAGTGATTCTGAGATGGATGTGAAATAAATTTATTCTGCAAATAAATTTAATTTGTTCAATTTATGCGTGTATTTGTCTTTGTTACAGCGAATACAATTTAAACTGTCGGCAAGATGTTGTGTATCCACGATCCGACGTCCTTTGACAACGAATTTTTGTTGCTGATCGTTGCGGTTGTGACATTTTCACGCTTTTTTTTATTGATATAAAATATTTCGCGAAAGACGGATCGTAGGAAGCTCAACGCTATGACTGCAGGAAAATCGCGCTGTTGCCACGATTACAGCGCCGCTCTCTATACGAGTATGAGACCTATCTATGCATGAGGTGCGAATGTGTGGGACATTTAGAGGGTACAAGCTCTGTAAAAAATGTACAACCAACAGCGTCGTGTAGGCGTTGGATGTTACTATATGCTTCGACCGAAATTTTTGGCTCATACGTGTACCTACAGAACTACCTTCAAGAAGATAATTGGATGGTGAGAAAAAGGAAAAAAATTGAGGAAAAAAATTGAAAATTGAAAAATTAAAGTGCGTTTATATATATATATATATATATATATAAACGCACATGCGAAAATGATTATTCATTAAACGTTTCAATGGCTCGCGTGGCGAGTGGCTCGATCAGCATGGCAAGGGGGGCTTTACGGAGGGGAGGACATTTTCTTCAATGAGATTCAAGCTGGCAGATCGCGCTGCGTAAAAGGCTACCCTTCCGACTACTCATACACGCACACGCGTGATCCTCGTTCGGGTCATTATCGTTATTGTTGTGCTTATGCCGGGCGTACCTCCATTTATATATATATATATATATATATATATATATATAAACAAAATGCGTCGTCGTTGTTGCAAAAGCATCCGAGGAGGGCTCGCATTTACCCGCTCAGATATATATATATATATATATATATATATATATATATATATATATATATATATATATATATATATATATATATATATATATATATATATATATTTACGCAGTTTGTAACTTCGCCAACATTGTAAAACAGCAGGAAGAAGACCAGAAGAGCTATTGGTCCCTTCATCGGGACGTAGCGGTGAAATAAATTGCCCGATGACACGACACACACCGTATAACTGACTCATCGAAAAGGGGCGGAAGAAGAGGCGAACGATCATTTTTCATGCTGCCTCTTGTAGAGGGAGTCACGCCAGCAAGCGAAAAAAAAAATACAGTGCTCCTCCTGTGTTCGAAGGAAGGTCAGAGAGTGGAGAACCTGAAATGTATCCGATAAGCTGACTCGGAAATTAGAGAGAAAAAAATCGTTTTTTGTTATATGAACGAAATGGAGTTTGCGTCATCCGGATATACACTTAGTAATAGCGTTGAAAATATGAGTTCATTCGACTATGGACAGCGGCTCGTTGATGAACATTTTTCATACGTGAGTGTTGGATGGATGTAGATTGATATGAATTCTTCATCGTTGATTGGAGATTCGGGAATGAGGATTGTTTTCATTTTACACTTGAGTGATATTTTTTTCTGCGTATGTGTGGGATAATTGTCTGTTACAAGCTAGTTATGGCATTAGACATACGAAATTTGGTTGATGAGCTTGTTGGGAATGGATTTTAGGGTCAAACCTTAATAAGCGTTGTAGACTAATATTATTATGAAAAACACATTCTCTGTGTATTGGAAAAAAATACGTTTTTTACATAGTTTAAAAAACCGCTTTCTGGTTAGCCCAATATAAACGCTCATAATCGGCGGATAAAAATATCCGAAATTGAGCGAGATAATGATTAAGGGAGGACATCACTGTGACAGGCTGTAAAAAGCTCGTTTTTCCGATTTTTTGTCTACTAGATTATTTATTTGAGGTTTTGGAGAAAGGTATGTTATTAAAGGATACACCACTCTAGGATGGTGTTATCCCTTATGGTGCAGGCAACGCAAATTAAAGGTAAACGAAAATTTCACGGATTGTAAGTGCTCGTACAACTTTAAACGCTTTTTTCTCGGAACCACTTTTTTCAAACTGCGAGGACGGGTTGCTCGAACACCTTTACGTGGATCGATTTGAAATATTGATAGTAGCTTCACAAATGCATTCTCTATGGGAGTACGTCCCAAATAGGGTTTTACAATCGGCACAGTAATGGCCCACGACTGGTTGCCAGAGAACAAACGATGGCGCGGTAATGGCTATACAAACGGGCCAGATCCGCACCATGCATGGTTGGTAATGGTAAACTAGGAATGGCTGCTAAGACTGGGCCAACTATCATACGCCCATATTGGCCCAGCAACGGCTGCCGGATCTTCTGCCGGGAATGAAAAACAAAAAATTGACAAGTTATGAATATAAAAATTCTAGTAGTATCTTTTTTGTTTTTTTATGCTTTACTTATGTCCATGTACATAGAATAATTGCATTAAAAACAGTTTCTGCATTGTTCAAATTTTTACCTTTCATCGGGATCGAACCTGCGCCTTTCGTTCTAGTGTCGAGCGCCCTACCCACTTAGCCATTTTAACACTTACAGAAGCCATTGTTTGTTCGTTCCTTACTTTTATGCCGATAATTTTATTCGTGACATTAAAGTTTACCGACAGTTTTTTTAGTCCATTTAGGCTGTAAAAATAACTCGCTCGTTTTGGGTGAAGTTCCGAAAAGCATACTCCTCTGATCGAGCTGAAATTTTGCACCGAACTTCCTCTCATTATCCTAAGAGAAACCGTTAACGGATTTTTGACGACTAGCAATAGTTTTCCATACATCGCATTGTAAAGTTTATTATTTCACGCCATACGAGTATATCTATATACCCCATAGATACCCCCCACTCCTCCGGCCGCGCTGCTTCCTGGCAAACAGTGCTCGCCCGCATGTGCATATCACTTGCCATGTGGGATGGCTTTGTTTGGATTTATTTAATATAGTAGAAGCGCAGTACAATAAATAACTTTCAATATCCGATATATCGAAAACTATTGCTAGTCGCCAATATCCTTTTAAAGGTTCTCTTAAAATATTGAAAAGAAGGTCGGTGCAAAATTTCAGCTTCATCAATAGGATATGCTTTTCGAAACCTTATCCCTAGTTTTTACGTGTTACAGTTTAACGACCTGCATTTAAAAAACGCCCAAAAACAAACCATCAATGGGTGGAATAGATCTGGCAAGCCGTTCATCCGCCTACGATACCCCAATGCTGATCGCCATATTATCGGTGCGATGGTATTGGCCCACCAATGGCTGGCATAGATCTGGCAAGCCGTTCATCTGCCTACGATACCCCAATGCTGATCGCCATATTATCGGTGCGATAGTATTGGCCCACGAATGGCTGGCATAGATCTGGCAAGCCGTTCATCCGCCTACAGTACCCCAATGCTGGTCGACGAATTATTGGCCGATTATCAGCAAACCGTTTAATGGCTGAATGCTGGTATTTTTGTTACGACAGGCGACCCTATATGGGGTAGCCGCTTTTCGATTAAATGTAAACTTTTTTTTACACAATTTACTGCTTATTTTTTGGGCATAAAATCGATTTGTTTCTTTCGAAGTGCGCAATTTGTTCAAAATTTTATTTTAAAAAATCCCTACGTAATCCTATAGCTAATAATGTATAGATTATCATTTTTTTTGGTTTTTGTTCCAGGTCTTTACGAGAAAACCGTCCTCCCATGAAGCTATTTGTAGAAAAACACGTTTTCCAAAATGAGGTCTGTCGCCGCCATTTTGTATGAAAATCATAATACATTTTTTTTTGATACTCTAATATGTGTTAAATAAACCCTCTCAAAAGAAATCCTATTCCTTTTTTCATACTCTTAAAATAAATTGTCAAAGTCAGGCCTTATTTTCTACCGCTAGAGTGGTGTTATCCCTTAAGGGGAAAGATACCTTTAGGCGAGGAAAAAATTGCTGATTTTCATGGTTTTTTTTTAAAGCAAAGGTTTCTTCACCTTTTTTTAGATTTAGAGTATGTTTTATTACTACTTTTGGCTGTTACATGGTATTTTTTATCAATATTTAAAAATGGCGCAGGTACGGCACGGTCTTCCAAGCGGGTTGCAGTGGATGTTGTCAGAAGGCGGGACAGGCAGCGACGGCGGGATTGATCTGAAAAAAAAACCAACGAAGATTTTTCTTTCATGAACACTCACACGTAGAACATGAACCAAGAAAAAGTGAGCAATATTGAAAATCGATGAAATGATACTCTTCGAAACAAAAATATTGAACTTTCCGAAAAAATGGCTACATTTTGCATTAAAAAAATACCTTCTTTAGATGTCGAAGAAATTAGGATAATGTTTTAGACAATAAGGTTAGAAAGATTTATACCACATTTTGTCAGAATCGGTTGATTAGTTTTTTAGCTACGCGACACGCCAGTTTTGAAAATGCAGTTCAGAAGACCGTGCCATAGCTCCGCCATTTCAAAGATTAATAAATAAAAAAAAATACCACGTAACAGCCAAAAATAGCAATAATACCCTGAGTCTTAAAAGTGATGAAGAAATATTTCCTTTAAAAAAAATCATGAAAATCATCAAATTTTTATTTGAATTTAACGGAGACTTTGTCCTTGGAGTGCCATATTTCAGGTGTTGACATTTTTTTTTTTTTTTTAAGGAAACGAGTAAAGCTTTTTGAGTGCGGTTTTTTTCTTGTTTTTATTCATGATATACAAAACGTTAAAAAAAAATTTTTTTTGAGAAAAAAAAACAAAATGGCGGCCGTTGCAGCTCCGTGAAAACAGGTCCTCAAATCGCGGGAGGTAAACGGCTGACATCACTGCCCCCTCTTTGTTGATCTGAAACACAAATTCAAAGCATATTATCAATCTGTGACCCTTTGGTCATGGAATGACGGATGGATTTTTCGTTTAGTACAAATTTCGGAAAATGGCGGCAATTTAAAAAAAATCGAATTTCCGCGTTTTTTCGCCTAAAAAGATAAATAATAAATGCAAAAATGTATCTATCGAAAAAACGATCCGTCATTCCGTGAAGACATATTTTCTGAGTATGCTCTCCAAATTTCAGGTCGATATGTTAATTACAGCGGTCAGGAGAATGTCAGCCATTTTTAAAAACGTGTTTTCGAGAAAAACGCGTTTAAAGTTTTGTAATGTGTTTACACAAATGTGTTTATAATTACCGCTAATCGGCAATGCCTGGTCCATAGAGGCATCCCTCCTCTTCTTATAGCTGCTCATGTTGAGCTCAAATTGATTTTTTGAAAATTTCAAGGACAAAGTCTCCCTTAAGCCGTGTAAATCTTTGTCTAAAAACATGTTTATATTACAACGTTATTAAGGTACAATAGAGCCTCTGTATAAAAAATGTGATCCAACAGCCGTATCGATAAGTTCACAATGGTTGGTCTGAAAAAGAAGAATATAAAAAAAAGTTTTTATAATCCATACAAATGTAGTTC
This sequence comes from Ophion slaviceki, assembly GCA_944452715.1. Taxonomy (NCBI): domain Eukaryota; kingdom Metazoa; phylum Arthropoda; class Insecta; order Hymenoptera; family Ichneumonidae; genus Ophion; species Ophion slaviceki. The sequence continues at coordinate 19,121,510 of OX101790.1, forward strand.
TCGTTGTGCGTAGCCGTTTTTCGAGAAAAAAAAATTCAAAGCACGACGGGCTTTCACAAAAAAGTGTAATTTTGGAAAAAAAATTGATTATATTCGGAGCCTTAATAAATACTAAATTAAAAAAAAAACGGGCGGCGTACAATAATAGTTACTGCAATTGTGGATTCGGATTTTTTCAATTGAAAATCAGACAATTATAACTAGAGTTATGATAGATGAAGAAAAACGCCATTGAAAGTTTTAGTATACGTAAATCGTTGCGCCACCAGCTCTCACTGAATCGTCTATAACTTGGTCAATTTTCAATATTTCAACTTGAATTGTTTTCTCTTATTCTTGAATACGTATACTTTGAGAAAATGCTAAAAATCGATTTTTTACCCGTCACAATAACCCCCCCCCCCCCCACCCCTAAAGCTAATACATTTATTTTACATTGAGTATTTAGTAAAGAGCTTCCTTATAAATATCAAAGTGTATATCTCACGCCACTGTCGCTCTAGAAAAACATCGCATTTTCTCGCGTTCTACTTGACGGTGCCAGATCAAACAATTCCAGGGAAAATCTAAAAGCATTTATACTCACATACCAAAAGTCCAGAAAAAAATCCTTCCGCCGTTTTCACCCTCATTTCTCTCTGACCGACAGGACTAATTTCCAAAATGTACAGACCTCTTCTCATCATCGTATTCTAGCCCCGCCAGCTCAATTTCAGCCTGGCAAACCGAATGTGCAGCCAATAACTGCAATAGTACAATATTCATAAGATCTGCGTGTGACTGTTGAGAAAAAATCAGAATAACATTATTTTCAAATATACTCAAATGTGAATAAACATTTTCCGGCCGTCAAAATCAATAACTGGAAAATTTCCACCGAAAATTCGGTCCGTACGATCGGAAAGGTCTATCGCTGAAGATTTACGATACGCTCAATCGTAATTCACGTCGCACAATTCTAGCTCGATGCTTTCGAGGTAGTGCACGCGAGAGATGATCGATCCTCGTTACTTTTCAACTTTGCAGACTGGGCAAGGAAACTTTTTCTCACTGAAACAAGAGCGCTCTTTGTGTCCTCGGAGTATTGTCCTACGACTATTATAGGGACTTCTGGGGTGGGGGCGACGGAAACGTCATTATTAATTAACGATTGTTCGAGTGTCACTGAACTCGGCTCGACTGTACGGAACTCCCGGTTCATTCTGCGACTGCGAACAGCTTCAATTTCCTTCCATACAGGATTTCCAGGAAAAATCACTCTCGCGCCGCCAAACCCTCATCGTGCAAGTTTTATTCCGCAGTTGCATCGACGCGCGCCTCGAAAACGGCCGCATGGCAAATTATTTGTCGCAACCCCGGTCATCATCTGTATGGGTTTGTTCAACGGTTGATGGGACATTTGAAACGAGATTCTCTCTCTATCTCTCTCTCTGTATACATACATACATATATACATACATACATACATATATATATATATATATATATATATATATATATATATATATATATATATATATATATATATATACACGTGTGTGTGTGTGTGTAGAGGGTGTCCTGTAACGAATGGATAACCATACAACTGTCGCAACTGTGCAAATTTTGCGCTTTACGTTATTTTCTTTTAATCATCTGTTTTTAGTTTTTTGTATATTATTTTTACAAATGATATGAATCGACAATAACTGAGGAACTTGGTCAATTAATTGGCACGGTATGCGAAGTACATTTTTTTACTCCGCAGGCCATCAAAGTCAGATGCTTGAGTTGGTTTGTATGAAAAAACTGTATAAGAACTTTTTTCATAAGGTTTCCTTAGCATTTAAGGGGTAGAGCCACTATAGCGGGGAAAAAAATAAGTATATTTTGGGAATTTTTTTTTGCGGGACAATGGAATAAATAAAAATTCTGGAATCGGTCTTTTATTGTACATATCATAAACTGTATAAACTATTTTTTTCAAAGTAATATAAAACAAAATGGCGGCTGCATAGCTTTTCTTCGACGATGCCTTTTTTTCATAGGCGCGCGGCCGGACCAACGGCACCTGCAATTTTAATTTACAGTAATGACATTTTTTTTCGATTATACATGTGAATATCTACAGAAATACGTAGGATTTTTGTGATATATCGATTTTTGCAAAATCAGCGCGTTTTGAAAATAAAAGTTCAAAATTCTCAAAAAACATCGTCGGAACATTGTTTATAAAAAAACTATGTAATATGTCGAGAAAATCCTACGTACTTCTATGCACAATGTAATTGTGAATAAACAGTTAAAATTTCAAGTCAATCGGTCAAGATTTGTTCGAGTTATGAGTCCGGCCGACTTGAAAAATGTAGTTTTGAGAAAAACGCGTTCAAAGTTTTCGGTACGGATTGCATTGGATTGAGAGAGGCTGCGCCAAAATTCAAAATAGAAGTATTTAGAAATTTTTCCCACCATAATCCTTTGAGTATGTCATTTTTAAGATATCTAGGCATCTTTTAAGAAAAAAAATCGATTTTTTGAAATTGCTACAGTGCCCTACCCCTCAAGGTTAAAAAAAGACTTTTCTAGATAAAACAAATAGCCAAGAGTATTTTTAAAAAACCGGTTAAAAAAGTTATCCTTTGTAAAAATGGCACGCGAAAATCCAAAATCAGGTTATTTTTATCTCGTAAACCGTGGGACTTTTATTAAACTGAAATTCCAGTATGGAGTAGGACATCATCTGACCTATCGACAGTTGCAGGACTATCCATTCATAACAGGACACCCTGTGAATATATATATGCAAGCATTGTGTGCATCGCGGAAATGCATCGTCACTCACTCGATCCGCACTATTCGCCGCGTTCTCACTCAGCCGTGAAACCAGCACAAAAAAGGCACGCTTCGTACAATTGTATTCACGAGCAATTATCAGTTTTCCCGGTGAGCAGAAAAAAAAGAAACATCCTTTTTGTCGCCTGTAGACATTTCAGGCAACTTCCGCTGACTGGAAATGTACTTTCCGTAAATTTACTAACGTAACTTTCGTAAATTTACTACGTAAATTCAAGAATGGCTCTGTTGGAATAATTCCCGACGAATGTTTGCACACGTATTTCTAATGCGTAATTCCTTCAAGACCATGCATTATCATGCAAGCCATACAAAATCATATAAAATCATACGAAATAATATAATACAATTCACCGTCCAGAGAGAGAGAGAGAGATAGTGGGAGATTGATTGATTGATAAAAATTTTCATGCCCGGCTGAGTCGAACTTTCGGGCAAAACGGGATCAATATAAATCATAGATCATATCAATCATACTTAACTGAAATTATAACCAAATACAAAATCATGACAATAATAAGAATACAACTTAAAAAATAAAATAAAAATAAAAAGATTGCATACACAAGCAATATACAACTTACAGCGCTGTAGTTTTACAAAAGCATACAATTTGGAGTTTAGCCGGAAAAACGGAAATAGAAATGGTAATAAAAATAATGATAATAAAAGAAATAATGAGGGTAAAATGTATCCGAACCAATCAGCAGTAAAAGAAAAACAAACAAGTAAGCAGGATAAACCAGATAAGCAAAAATAATCAAAATACTGTATAAACTAAGTTTGGGATAAAGTAAAATACCGTAATGAATTGTTGCATTATGAGAGACAGAGGGAAAGAAGCCGAGAGAGAGAGAGGCGTTTATATCATGCTCTGGAACAGCGAGGTTCCCTAAGAGCACCGTGCAGAAAAAGTATACAGGCATCAGTCTTATACTAGTGGAGTACGTATTGGCAATAGCGGTAATAATGGTTAACTAAAGGTACAAAATAATGATGCTAGTTCAAGTAAAAGTAAGAGTAATAATAATTACAATAATAATTAAATAAAAGAAGATGAAGAGAGAGAGAGAGAGAGAGAGAGAGAGAGAGAGAGAGAGAGAGAGAGAGAGAAAGAGAGAGAGAGAATGATTATTCAAATTATACCGCAGATTTCCGAAGTCATGACAAAATTATACAAAATCGTACAGAATCAAATCAAATCCTACAAAACAATAAATAACATTCACCATCGAGAGAGAGAGCCAAGAAGATAGTTAAAATTCCTTTTATCCACGGTTAAAAAAATCATTTGTATCAACGAAATTGTTCATTCACAGTTAGCCAACGAAATATCGAGATGGAACTCTAAAATCTTTGATTATTCCGAGTATTCATTTATTCGAGGGAATAAATATTATAATTCCTAAAATAAGCTAATATTTCATTTCTCGAATGAGCAATTCTTATGCGTCAGTGACGGCTCAAGTTGACCTTTAATTTATTTTTGCAGTGTATCTCACGTGGATTCACTCGTTCTTCTGGCTCAGATTACCCTCGTTATAAGAACCGCAAAGCGATGCAAAATCGACAAGAGTTTCGTTCTCGCCGAGAATTAATTGCTTACGTGGGAGAGCGGGAGCGCGGAATTGTTTCTTTTCAGAAGCTCAAAGGTGCTATCGTACAGACACATGGAAGTGTCTCGAGCTCGAATATCATCGATGGCCTCGAACTATAACGATGGCCGTGAATTATGGAAAGCGCGGTCTTGCGAACCTTTTCAATGGAGTGTTCCGCGAAAATGTTTAACTCATCTTACCGTCGCTGCAGTTCTGCCACTGCAGGTCTGGCACGTGGCCGTACTACACTGCAAAAACAAAAGTGTTGCTTTTACACACTTTAGGTGTGTAAATGGCTGTAGACACTTTTTACACGTTTTAAGGCGTTACCCCCACTTGTAGCGCAAAAAAGGCTTTTTTCATGAATTTTTTTAAAGAAAACTACAAAACTTTTTTAATCGATCAATATACCATCTTAAAGAACACATCTTGAAGAACTTTCAGTAATTTTTTTATTGAAAAATATTACATTGTTTAGTGGCAAATGGCCGTCAATGAAATAATGTTTTTATATACACGGTTTGCGGTGACCAACATTGCGGCGAAGTGGATCATCTGAAAAAAAAATGCGGATGGATTTAGTCAAATATAAGTATGAACTAGTCTTTAATCGGAGGATTTTAAAAAATATTCATTTTTCACAAAATGGCGGACAGTCAAAGTTAATGGTTCGATTTTAACGAAAAAAACGGCCGTTTTTTGGCTATAAAACGGCCATTTTTTTCGAAAAAAAAATTGAACGATTAAAGACTACATTTTTATGTATTAAATAAGCCTGCAAAATTTCAAGAAGATCGGTTCATTAGTGTTCGAGTAATCTTGGTCACCGACTTCAGAAATGCCATTTTGAGAAAAACGCGTTTAAAGTTTCAATTTCAGTTTACACGAAGAAAATATTTTTTTTGTAAACTTACATAGAGTCATCTATTCCTATACTCATAGAGCCATCTATTCTCAGATACTTATACTTCAAAAAAATGCAATAAAAAAATCGATTTTTTCAAAATCGCAAGTGGGGGTAACCCCTTAACGTGTGTGAAAAATGACGGTGTAAAAATAACACGGATAGATACGTTCAAACAATACACTTACGCGTGTTACTTTCTCACATACGTCAAAACGTGTAAAAAGTGTCTACAGCCATTTACATACTCAAAGTGTGTAAAAACAACACACTTATTTTTGCAGCACCGTATATACATGCACTGAGAAAAAAACAATCGTTGATCCAATGTCGTTGGTGTTATTGAATGAAATTTCGTTGATTCAATTAGAAAATTGTTTGTGTAAATAATCGGATTTATTAGTCCAAACAAAACGCTATTGACTTCAATAACATGATAAAATTGAAAGGTTTTTTCATTCAAAAGATATATTGTTAGCCGAGAACAATATATTTTTGAAACTATCTAAAAAATGATCACGAACACATTACATAGTTTTGAATACAATTTCTGCAACGAACGACAAAAGCGTTTCAATTCATAGTATGAATATTGTTGACGCGAGTATACAAGAAACATTGAATTTCACTCGTTTGATTCAGATAAAATTTCTATTGAGTAAATATGTTATTTTAATGTTTTCATCATATCCGATATTGATTTTCAAGTACATTATTCGTTAAAATATTAATATTTTATTTTGATTGAAAAATATTAAGCAAATATCTGAATTGGTTAAACAATTATGCGAAAGTAAAATTTGTTTCTTGCACATTTAGTTGAAAAAATTCAACCACATCATGGCCGAGCGCCACCGAAGTTATAGGTGCAAGGAAACCTGTAGTTCTCGGAGTAACCGCTAGAAGCCGCACGCGCGCTCGTTTCTCGTAAGCGTAGCGCGAACCGAAAATCTACTTAAACGCTGGAGAAACTCTAAAGAGTATCGCTTCTTGGCCTGTGGCTAAGATCAAAGTGTAGTATCTGTTCTAATCAGTTGAATATCTGATATTCTCTCCATGGATATTCCATTGGATATCTGATATTCTCTCCACTATTATCGTGGATGATCATTCTAATGCTCACTTTTTATTTAAGATTCAAAACAAATTGAAAAACTTACGTCCCATAGCATATTCGTTTCGATGTAGCAAAGAAATAATTAATTTTATTGATTATATTTTTGTACGAAATTAAAAATGTTTGTAGCAACCGCTTAATTATTTCATCCGATACATCTACGGATTGTACATAGAATGATTTCAATAGAATATATTTTTATTTGGAGGATAATGTAGATATTCAGAGAACAGTAGAGCTTTTTCAACTAAAATGATTTGTTATTTAAATCAATCACATTTTCCAATATTTTATAGTATTGTAACAATCTCATATATCGGTGGCACTCCGCAGCAGCACATTTATTTGGATCAACCAATATATTTTTTTGATTCAATTGGTTTTCTTTTCAGTGTGGAATTCGTCGTCAAAAAAATACGTCGCTAAAGATTCAACGCAGCTATCGAGGTTTTGGAGAATAGATTCAAATTTCAGGTTCTTCCACGTGGCAAACCTTAAAATGACCTATAAATGAAACAAAAAGTTAAGACCAAATGTGGTCTTCAATTAAGGCAGTCCTCTAGTTTCTCGGGTCGAAAAAATCGATTTCTTTTTCTTCATAAATCACATCTACAACATGTGTAGAAAATGTGTGCCAAAGGATTTTTCGATATTCGAAGTGGTTCACAAATTACGGCCCTGGAACAGAGCAGGTATACAGAGCGCGCGCTGGGCTGCTCCGAAAGCCGAGCGAAACAAACACAATAAACCGCCTCTTTCTGAAGCAGTTCAAAAAGTTATAAAGCCAATTTATGAGGATTTATCCAAAGAAGAATTGTTAAGCAGATGCCTGGGAGCGGAAACTCAAAATAATAACGATTCGCTCAATTCGTTAATCTGGACTTTTGCTCCGAAGCACCTCCATTCTGGGCCAAAAGTGGTTGAAATCGCCACGTTTCTCGCTGTCATAATCTTCAACGAAGGATTCAAATCCATCCTGAAGACCTTGGAAACCATGGGAGTGAAAATCGGCCCACAAGCCAAAGGATATGTTCAACAGCGTGATAGCTCTCGGATCGACCGTTCAGAAAGGCGCACGAGTGATGTTGTAAAACAGGCCCGAATAGCGAAAAGGGGAGACGGAGCAGCTCTGCGTGACATCCAAGAAGAAGAGGAAGGCCTATTGTGTGGTCCAGGCATAGCAGATTGACGGTGAGATGAAATTTTTAGTATAAATCACATGCGCGAACTTTCAAACGCGATTTTCTCGAAACACCATTCTTCGAAACGGTGACCACGATATTTCAGAAACTACTGCACCGATCTTGTTCAAATTTATACAGCATCTTTAATATGTTATAAGCCAGCGATTGAACTAGGATTATCATGATTGCTTCGATAGTTTTTTTTGTACGAGCGAAAAACTTAAGAAAAAATGAGTAAAAAATAGAATGTAATTTTCAAAAGTGTATAAAAAAGTCAATTTTTGTAATTTAGAATTCACTCTAGTTCAATCGCTAGTCTTAAATATGAAGATTAAAATGCCGTTTGGTTTTTTGATTTCAGATAAGCAGAACAGCCGCAATCTTGGTCACCGTCAAGCACCTCTTTTACTTGATGTCTTCCTGTCGGCCACTATAACTTTTATTCTATTATATATTTTGACTTAAAAAATTTATAAAGCTTATTTAAATGTTAATAAAGATTATGCAAAAACAATGAGATTGATTATTTCGATGCTTTGCCCGTAAAAAACTATTGAAAAAGCCGTAAAAAAACAGCCGAGAAACTAGAGAACCGCGTTAACCGGTTAATCAATCGATGTTAAATGAACTAATGAGTTTCACGTGATGCTGCAACCAAGGTGATTTTTAAAACATATGATCAATTAACTCGCAATTAACGCACTCAAACTGTGTTGCTTTTTTCGTGTTATTTTTGCTCGGGCGTTGCTAACAATTTATTAACTAAATTATTTACTATATTGTTTACTAAATATTTACTAAATTATTTGCTAATATATTTACTCAATTTAATTTACATCCCGTAACGACAATAAAAACACGGGTCACCGAAAGTTTAAAGAAAATATGAATAATAAAATTTAGAAATATTTTACTAGCAGAAGAATTCTTGTAGCCGTGACATTTCAGAGAAAATGTAAAAATGTCTAAATCTACTGAATTTGCGCGAATTTTTTTATTCCAGTTTAAGGTTGGGTACAATAATTGATTGTGACTCATTTTTATTGAGCGCCACTGTAGCTTTGGAGGTGAATCACGCAGTATGCGACGAATTCAAACTCTCAGGGAAAAAGCCGCGCAAGTTACGAGACCTCGTTTACCGTCCCCGAACGCCATCTCTCGGCTGACGCGTTCAACAGAGTCGAATGGATATCTTACCGACGCACGGCTTCGATCGTCATGAAATTTCGCTTTTATCAGGTTTGCTGAAGAACATCAGAAAGGCAATTAACGGGCTACGTCTATCTAGATGCGTAAAAAAATGAATATTCCAAAAAAAAAAATTATTCGATCGTATCACCTTTTAGCTATATTCCCTGAAAATTGCATTGAAATATTCCTAAAGTTCACACTTTAAGGCGTTACCCCCACTTGTAGCGCAAAAAAAGCATTTTTCATGAATTTTTTTAAAGAAAACTACATAACTTTTTTAATCGATCAATATACCATCTTAAAGAACACATCTTGAAGAACTTTCAGTAATTTTTTTATTGAAAAATATTACATTGTTTAGTGGCAAATGGCCGTCAATGAAATAATGTTTTTATATACACGGTTTGCGCTGACCAACATTGCGACGAAGTGGATCATCTGAAAAAAAATGCGGATGGATTTAGTCAAATATAAGTATAAACTAGTCTTTAATCGAAGGATTTTAAAAAATATTCATTTTTCACAAAATGGCGGACAGTCAAAGTTAATGGTTCGATTTTAACGAAAAAAAAATCGAACGATTAAAGACTACATTTTTATATATTAAATAAGCCTGCAAAATTTCAAGAAGATCGGTTCATTAGTGTTCGAGTAATCTTGGTCACCGACTTCAGAAATGCCATTTTGAGAAAAACGCGTTTAAAGTTTCAATTTCAGTTTACACGAAGAAAATATTTTTTTTTGTAAACTTACATACATTTTTCTCGAAACACTGTTTGCAAAGTCGGTGGACATGATATCTCGAGAACCACTTGATGGATTGTTTCTAAATTTACAGAAGTTACGATGAGAAACATTTAAAGGTCGTTGACGATCTCACTTTTTCAAAATAGATCTTTATTTTTTCATAGTTACCTAAAAATGGCGACTTTTTTCATATATATTGTATGGTCGAGTTTTAATTCGTCGCCACGTTGTGAAAAAAAATGATTTAAAATATCGACGATCGTCAACGACTCGTATTCATTGTTAACTTGAATAACCCGTTTGGTTTTTAGATTTCGGATTGACCGTTTAAGCTGGAGAGTGTCCACTGCGAAACGTCACGAAAAATGTTCATCATCTGCTCGCGGGCATGGTTTTACTGTTTACTCTGTATTTTTTATATTTTTCAACCGTTTCCCAGAAAAAAGTTCGAAATGCCGCAATTGTTTTCTGGCCTCTAGGTAGTCCCCTTTAAAACGGAAATAAAATTTCGAATAACGGCGAACGGAGTGAAAGAGATTGGAGAAATATCTAAGCAAACCCAAACTGATTAGAACAAGTCCGAACATATCCGAATAAATGTGAATAAAATTAAACAAACCCGGACAAATCCGAAACGAATAGAATCAAATGAACCCAAACGAATCCTAAACGATTAAAATCAAATCAAATTTAAACAATTGAAACTAAACCCAAACAAATCCAAAACCGATTAAATCAAATTAAATCAAATAAACTGAAACTAATTTGGAACTAATTTGATACAGTAAAATCAAATAAATCCCAACTAATCGGAACAGGTCCCAACAAACCTAAACAACTCCAAATGAATTGGAACAAGCTCGAACAAACGCAATGAAATTGCGAATGAATTTTTTCAATTGCAATTAAGTGCAAAGAAAATCGAATAAACCCAGAAAGATGCTTTCCGATCAGAAATTTGCCCATGACTAACAAACGGCTATTATTGTCTTCCGCAAAACAAACCTCATCGGCGTAAGTTTCGAGAAACAAACGAGCCTAGGCAAACCAACAAATCGATGTTTCTTCTCTACTCAAAGTGTCACCAACGTCACAGTTCGCTTGTGTATAACCACAGACCTTCCGAAAAAAGGGTCCACGACCAATAACCAGTTGCAATTCTAGCCTTATTTTGTGATAATTCATTTTTTGAAGGATCTAGCTATAAAATGGCGTTCTTTCAATTAATGCTGAAGGCTAACGCACTTGAGAAAGCCAGACAGACTTATGAAGACGAGAAGCTACGATCGATCGAAATATCGAAAGGTGCCGAAGTGCACTACACGCTTTCGCAGAGGATACGCAGAAAAAGAATAATGTAATTATACCGGAAGTTTGTGACTCGTTTTGGCGTGCTTAAAAACAACGATATGTCAATATTTTGTTCAATCAGGAATTCGATACTGCGCGACTCGATCTATTTGATTCGATCTACTTGATTTGATCCACTTGATTTTATCCATTTGATTTGATCTGCTTGATTCTATCCATTGATTTGATCTACTTTATTTTATCCATTTGATTTGATCTACTTGATTTGATCTGCTTGATTCTATCCATTTGATTTGATCTGCTTGATTCTATCCATTTGATTTGATCTACTTTATTTTATCCATTTGATTTGATCTGCTTGATTCTATCCATTTGATTTGGTCTACTCGATTTTATCCATTTGATTTGATCTACTTGATTCGAGTCATTTGATCGATTAATTTATAAATCGAAATCGAATTAAAATAAGTTTTATTGAAGTAAGGAATCCACTTCTGATCGTAACGAATGACTGTCCATCAGATGTAAGAGGAAGCTCAGGAGCTGTTGGACAAAATGTACTTCCTGTCCGAAGAATTCGTGGTGCCACAAAAAATCCGTATTACTGACAACCGAAGGAACGATAGAAAATTTTATACTGAAAAGCGTTTTCGGTTTCTTCGGTGGTATATTTCTCACTTTTATGTTCTTCGTCTTCTTCGTATTTCAATTGAATTTCACCCTCTCATCGGCCACGATGCTTTGCTCAGTCTTCGGTATAATACTGACTATCGGGCTTGCCTTTTCTTATCGCGTGAGGTAATCGAGCTCCCATATTTCCATTTTGCAGCAAACTTATCCTACTGCGATCACCGATTTGAACGATTCTCCGCTTGTCCCTTTTTGCCCCGCAGATGTGTCGTTTTCCTCCTGTTGCCACAATTGTTCTCAAAACGGGGCCGGCAAGCCCTTATCGCGTACGCTTTTGTACTGACTCTCACAGGACCGGCTAAAAATACTCTCCACAATACCGGAGTACTCTCCGAATCTCTGGCGTGTGGTCAGGTATTGACTTGACAATGATTTATCGCTGTCCAAACTTGGCGGAAAAAGATTCGAGCGATTGGAACAAATGGTCTTTCATTGCATTCCGACAACGCGAATTTCAATCCAATTGGACATATCTGTTCGGCAAAAAATAACTTGCAGCGTCGTCAAAGCTTGATCCATTTTCGCCATATCCAAATCGCCTGCTGTCTCGAAGCTACACTATTTGATGTGGTCACTCCATTTCAATGTTGTTAATCATCAATTAATCCTGTCTTCCGGTTAAGTAGGAACAGCTCAAAGCAGCCATCAAGTCTATCATTGATCTTGTGAAACGGCCATTTTACGCTCTACGTGACGCCATAGCGAAGGTGATCAAAACGGTTAAGACGATCGTGAGCCGAATCAAACAAGCGATGCTGGCGATAAAACGAATGGTCCTCAGTATTCGTGAGTATGACTGCTAATACTTTTGTCAACGTGCTCATTGATCAATTGCGGGTATGAAACGTTGTCTCGAAATGATTTTTCATTTTTCTACGCAATCACGCCACAGTCAGAGTCATCAAAGCTGTCTTCCAGTGGCTCGGTAGCATCGTGAACATTTGTAACAAAAAATTGGGCACTCCTTTTGAGCGATGTCAGCGCGCATTTGACGGTGCCGTTTCCGATTGTTACGCAAAACTTGGACCAATTTTCGGCACCGTTTGCAATCTGGCTTACGTCGCTGGAGCTGTGTGCTACATCGTCAAGCCTTTGGATTTTATCTGCATGCTCGTGTCCTTTATCGCTGACACTATCGTTGATGCTGTACGAAAAAGTATATACTCTCTTTCTACACTATTTTCTCCATTACGTGCATCTCATTTCTAATGTTTCTTCGTGTGCCTTTGCCGGCTTTTACGAGCCAATGCCTTTTCACTATTATACCACACTTCAAGTATCAAATCGAAACGGGAAAGAAATGAGCGGCAATTTACTAAAGTCACTTTTTTCGGTTGAGATGCAAAAAACATTGGTTTTTCCAATTTCGACTAAATTCCGAACTTTTTTTGAGAAACGGTTGGTTAAAATGAAATGTTGTTTTAACACTCACCTGTATATAATGAAAGCCTTTAAGAAAAATCACCAAAAAATACAGCAAAACATCAAAAACATGGCTGCCAGCAGATGATGAAACATTTTTCGTGACGTTTGGCGGTGGACACTCTCCAGCTTAAACGGTCCATCTGAAATCTAAAAACCAAATGGATTATTTAAGTCAACAATAAATACGAGTCGTTGACGATCGTCGATTTTTTCAAATAATTTTTTTAAACAACATGGCGACGAGTTGAAGCCCGAGGATACGAAAACTATGAAAAAGTCGTCATCTTTACGTAACTATTAAAAAATGAAGATCGATTTTAAAAAAGTGAGATCGTCAACGACTTTTAAATGTTTCTCGTTGTATCTCCTGTAAATTTCTAAACCATCTATCAAGTGGTTCTCTAGATATCTCGTCCACCGACTCAGAAAATAGCGTTTCGAGAAAAAAAAGGCGTTTGAATTTTGAAGTATGGTGGTGCTACGGCTCGCCCGGCCGTCAGTTAGAAGCTGTAGCTCATTTAATTTTAGGAATATCTCAATGAATATTTCAGGGAATATAGCTAAAACATTATACTATCGAATGAAAATATTTTTGGAAAATGCAATCTTGACCCACCTAGGTAGATGTAGCCCGTTAATATTTTTTCATAAGTTCCCATCTTTGTATTTTTACCCTCTAAATACGAATTCAACATTTATTGCTCCCAAAACCTTCCATTTGTAGTGAAAATCGTCGAATGTGCATAGAAACGCGTTTAGCCGGCATAATTGTGAGCTTCCGAAAGAAAAAGTACGTGGAAAAAACATTGTTAAATTCTTTTTCCCACTTCTTCAGGATCACCAAAATTCCGAAAATTAAAACGGCCGTAGCGTCGATCCTATTTGAGTGGCAAAAGGTCTTTGGAGTTTTTGCAAAGGATTTCGGTAGACCTAGAGAAAGCTGCTTCATTCATCCCGATATCTCGATTAGTTTTCCCGGAAAGTGCATTTGAAAAATGGCCGAAAAAGAGGCAAAGGGTATGAAAAAACGCTGAAATCGGCGGTCCGAATTGAAATTCTACCAAAAATCGAAAAATAATCGCAGCTGGATGAATCAAACGACATTTTTAAAAGGATACGGTTGCGAAAAAAACGAGCGCGAAGCGAAGTTTCAAATCCAAATGCAAAAGAAATGAGCGGCGAATCAGTGAAGATACTTTTTTTTGTCCGCGGTGGGAAAAAATGTTGTATAATTTTGTTTTTTTATAACTCCATATCGATGTATTTTCACCCTCTGAATACGAATTCACGACTCATTTTTCCTGAGATTTGCAATATCAGCTCTTGAAATGCTTCACTCTAAAACTCTTGTCCGCCGATAAAAAAAACGTATCTAATAGTTTTGAGTGCTCCACCATAAACATGAGTTTCAACAAAATCTAGGGCGGACACCAAAGCGATGTTCCTTGCTAGAAACCTCCTAGAGATTAGCTCACAGCGACTCATCCCCAAAAGACTTTTCGTATCAAAAACATTTTCGTTTTAATATCCTTTTTCAAGCCGTCTGAAGTACTACTTTCTTTCCGAATTTTGGAACCCCGAAATAACAAAATTAATGAAAACCTAAAACACCTTTTTCCACTCCTGAATCGAAAGACTTGATGATTTTCACGCTGCTAAAGAAGCTCAAGGATTCATTGGATAATTTAACATCCGCCATTTTGGTCGGATTTTCATTAGACGGGTCGTGTTTTTGAAAAATGGAGATATTTTAAAAACAAAACATTGATTTTCAGAGATAAAAAGGTTCACGAAACACATGAACGCGATGTTTTACGTGAAAGTTAAGTTCTCACATTCGTTTCACTTCGAGACGAACAAGAGCCGTACCCTCGAGGAGATATCGACGGGTGTAGTGACTGAAATAAGATCGAGAACCGACCGATTCTTAGCGGTGTTCGGTTGGATGAGCTTCGTCACGAGTTTCTTCGTTCTCTTCACGCTCCTCAGGTAAGAGACCATATCACGAATCCTACAGATGACTGTCAACGGGATCCCAGACTATGATCGCCCCAGACCTAGTGAGTTCAACCCTAACAAACTTGTTGCTAAACAAGTAGGGTAGGCTGGGATCAATTGGAAGGTTTTTGAGAAAATCGATTAGTGCGACTCTATTTTATACGCTATCTGTTTGGTAATGGGCTTTAATTCTAGTTAGATTATCTGGATATATGATAGCATTATTGAATTTACTTCCCGTATGCCCTTAACTTAGGTAGAAGCTATTTAGAAACCCTCGGAAAACGTTTCATTTGACCCTGTGCCGAGGTCAATTGAAACAGTGCCTGGGGTTAGTTGAAATAGGTATTTTCAGCTGATTGAACCAATATGTATAAAGTGATAAATATATTTGTTGTGAATTAAATATACTTTTGAACAAAATAATCAGTTCTATTGCTTTTCATTCCAGTTTTAGTATCACTGAAGGTTTATTAAGGTTCTTCAATATTATTTTACTTTTCGGACGATTTCTTGGCATCTAAATAATAAAACAAGATTTGGAAAACTTGCTTGCGTAGGAGATGTTTGTTCGGGGTCAATATAAACACGTTTCAATTGACCCCGAAAAGTTTGTTTCAACTGCGCCAACACCCTCGCTTTGAATAATTTATCGGATAGCAAAAAACCTACACTGAGAAAAAAAATCATTGATCCAATATCATTGGTGTCATGGAATGAAATTTCGTTGATTCAATTGTAAAATTGTTGGTGTTAATAATCGGATTTATTAGTCCAAATAAAACGCCATTGATTTTAATAACACGATGAAATTAAACTTTTTTTTCATTCGAAAGATATATTGTTAGCCGAGAACAATATATTATTGAAACTATCTAAAAAATTATCGCGAACAAATTATATAGTTTTGAATGCATTTTCTGCAACGAACGAAAAAAGCGTTTCAAGTCATAACATGAATATTGTTGATTCGGGTACACAAGAAAAATTGAAATTCGCTCGTTTGATTCAGATAAAATTTCTACTGAGTAAATATGTTATTCAATTTTTTTCACCATATCTGACATTGATTTTCAAGTACATTATTCGTTAGAACATTAATATTTTATTTTTATTGAAAAAATTAAGCATATGTCTGAATTGGTTAAAAAATTATGCGGAGATGAAATTTGTTTCTTGCGCATTTGGTTGAAAAAATTCAACCAAGTCTTGGCCGAGCGCCACTCAAATTATAGGTGTGAAGAAACCCGTAGTTCTCGGAGTAACCGCTAGAAACCGCACGCGCGCTCGTTTCTCGTAAGCGTAGCGCGAACCGAAAATCTACTTTAAAGCGGTCCTCTAGTTACTCGGGTCGAAAAAATCGTTTTTTTTATAAATCACATCTACAACATGTGTAGAAAATGTGTGCCAAAGGATTTTTCGATATTCGAAGTGGTTCACAAGTTACGGCCCTGGAACGGAGCACGTATACGGAGCAGGTATACTTTCAAACGCGTTTTTCTCGAAACACCATTTTTCGAAACGGTGACCACGATATTTCAGAAACTACTGCACCGATCTTGTTCAAATTTATACAGCATCTTTAATATGTTATAAGCCAGCGATTGAACTAGGATTATCATGATTGCTTCGATATTTTTTTTTGTACGAGCGAAAAACTTAAGAAAAAAATGAGTAAAAAATAGCATGTAATTTTCAAAAGTGTATAAAAAAGTCAATTTTTGTAATTTAGAATTCACCTAGTTCAATCGCTAGTCTTAAATATGAAGATTAAAGTGCCGTTTGGTTTTTTCATTTCAGATAAGCAGAACAGCCGCAATCTTGGTCACCGTCAAGCACCTCTTTTACTTGATGTCTTCCTGTCGGCCACTATAACTTTTATTCTATTATATATTTTGACTTCAAAAAATTTGCAAAGCTTATTTAAATGTTAATAAAGATTATGCAAGAACAATGAGATTGATTATTTCGATGCTTTGCCCGTAAAAAATTATTGAAAAAGCCGTAAAAAAACAGCCGAGAAACTAGAGGACCGCGTTAACGGCGGAGAAACTCTAAAGAGTATTGCTTCTTGGCCTGTGGCTAAGAACAAAGTGTAGTATCTGTTCATATCTGTTGAATATCTGATATTCTCTCCATGAATATTCCATTGGATATCTGATATTCTCTCCACTATCATCGTGGAGGATCATTCTAATGTTCACTTTTAATTGAGATTTAAAGAAAATTGAAAACTCCTTTTTTTAAATAAAACGAATTCGATCAAACACTTTATTGTGACAATTCTGTCCGATTCCAAAGAGCTGGATGCGATTTTTCAATTTTTTTCAGCAATTCTCGTGAGTGGACGTTTATTTGAACCAACAATCAAGAAATGTTTGCAAGTGCACATAGAATCATGTTAAAAAACATGAATTCTGGAATTCACAAATATATTCTTTTGATTGCAACGACCATTTATTTAATGAAATATTATATTTTCTTCTACCAAAGACTAAAGCGTTGCTACAGATGACACCTGTACTTTGTGGCAAAAAATGCCATTATTTCGGATCCATATTGTTGATATTTCAATCATGATATACACTTGTCTCTATCTCATTCTAGTTGCATGATATTGCACTTTTCATATTGTACGGAGTACGAAAAACATCATCACGTCTTATGGCATATTCGTTTCGATGTAGTAAAGAAATAATTTATTCTATTGATTATATTTTTGTACACAATAAAAAATGTTGTAGCAACCGCTTAATTATTTCATCCATACATCTGCGGATTGTATGTAGAATGATTTCAATAGAATATAATTTTATTTGAAGGATAATGTAGATATTCAGAGAACAGAAGAGATTTTCAAATGAAATAATATGTTATTTAAATCAATCGCATTTTTCAATATTTTATAGTATTGTAACAATCTCATAAATCGGTGGCCCTCCACGTTCAGACATTTATTTGAATCAACCAATATATTTTGTTGATTCAATTGGTTTTTTTTTCTCTCAGTGTAGATGTTGTAGGTAGATACTGACCACAATAAACTCAACTAGGATATTCATAGTAATGATGATTGCAAACAACGCTGAAACAGGAACAATAGTTTTGGAGCAATACACAAGATACTAATAGTAAAACTCACTTTTTATGTCGAAAAAGCGATGCACCCACATAAAAATGTCCGATGCGCTCGGGGGGCGACCCACATCGAGCGACAGGATCCGATACGCCAAGCAGTCCCTTCCGCCCTTAAGGGGCTATACCAGTTTGAACGCTGAAAATTTGGGTGATTTTCGGGAATTTTTTGGAAGAAAAGTACTCGATTAAATATTTCCGAAAATTAATAATATATTTGGCTATATTTGACCTATATTACAAAATTTTTTCATAGAAAAATATTGAGATTCACGCGACGTATGCGCTGCTTTCGGAGGCGCCAAAAGAAGTTCCTCCACTGCTGACATGATTCCGGCCGATTGAGTAGCTGAAATCGAAAAAGGAAAAAATGTCGTTAACCTGGAAGGCATTTCCTGTACAATGACGTAGGATTTTCGAAAAACATCAAAATCTAACAAAATGGCGTAGTTATGTAAAAAAGTCTGTTTTATTGTCTCTAAAATGAACGTTTTTTCAATGCCAAATCGTCAATTTTCGTCCAATCAAAACTATCCTACGTCATTGTGGAGTAAATATATTCAAGAGTACTCAGTTCAAATGTCAAGTCAATCGGATAATTGCTCTTTGAGTTGCAATTTCAGCAAATTTGAAAAATCTCATTTCGAGAAAAACGCGTTTAAAGATTGACTTATCGATTTTTGCAAGATAAAATGATAGAGATACGGCCTTGAATTTTTTACAGGACATTCTTGAAAGTATAAACCGTCGAAAAAGGCAAAAAAAATCGATTTTTTCAAAGTGTCACACTGGTATAGCCCCTTAAAGCCGCGCTGCTGCGACTAACCGTCTTCGAGTTGTTCAACTTGTTTCATTTGACCCGTGTTCCTATCGACTCCAGCCTACCCTACAACCGCAATAATCATGAGCTTCCTTCAACCAAATTTCGTGTTCCGGGCTACCGTCCATCAGCGCGCGATAACCCTTCGTTTTCGTTGATCCGCACATAGAGTGATATACTATCGTCAGAAGTGGCTGACGAACGAGCGTTTCGACAACAGATATCTGACGAACGATTTGCGGCAAATTGATCTGATCAGAGCAAAGAACGACAAAGAGACGGTGCTTCCGCTAAATCAGCGAGAGCGGAACAAATACATACCCTTAGGGTCGATAAAGCTGATCAAAGTTGAAAAAGTTCATCTGACCAAGTCTGCGGTATTCTTGGGGCTGGCCTCCTTCAAGCTTTGCATACACATGATGGCGGATTACGGCCTCTATTGGGTTCTGAGCACCATAAGATATCACGGCCGTTTTGAGACGAAAGTACAACAGGCGAATTCCGTGGGCGTTTATGTCTCGGGTACAGGCTATCTCGCCGAACTTTATCGCAGTATAGTTCGAGCTTTTTCGCCCTACGGCGAAGATACGGAAGTCGACACGGTGCCGTGCCTTCCGGATCCCGTTCCGCCCGATCTCGACAGATACACGCAGATCGTTACGCTGATCGTCTTCTGCTGGCTAATGGCCATTTTCGAGCCTTACGGATTGAGACTGAGACAAGTCGTCATGACCTATTATCATCCGCAGAGGGCTCAGCAGCGTGCCGTTTGGTTGTACAATCACATATTGAGGTAAATCGACAAGTGCGATTCGCACCGTTGAGAAATATTCCACGATAGATAGGGAACCGTCAAGAGCAAGACGCTCAATCAAATGTGATCAAGTTTGCATCGTTGGAGTGCAACTTAAGGGGTTAGGCCACTCTAAAGGACGAAAAACAGGCTTTTTGGGGATTTTTTTTTCGGAAAAACTACAAAATAAATCGAGATTGCAAAAAAGGGTGTTTATCGTACATTTCAGTGGCTGTATACAATAATTTTTTTGAAGCGATTAATTTAAAAATAGCGGCTGTGCAGCGTTTATCTCAAAATTCCATTTTTTAAGTTGGCCGAAAACATAACTCAGACAATTTTCAACCGATTCACTTGATATGTTAAATATATCTTGAAAAATACATTGTCTATGGAAGTACGTAGGATTTTTTTTCCATATTGCATAGTCCATTTGTTATCAACAATTATCTGACGATTTTTTAGACAAATTTTTCACTTTCCAAAAATTTGCCTAAAGAATCGTCAATAACAAATGAACTATGCGATATGAAAAAAAAATCCTACGTACTTCCATAGACAACGTATTTTTCAAGATATTTTCAACATTTCAAGTGAATCGGTTGAAAATTGTGTGAGTTATGTTTCCGGCCAACTTAAAAAATGCAGTTTTGAGATAAACGCTGCCGCCATTATGGAATTAATCGTTTCAAAAAAATTATTGTATACAGTCACTGATATGTATGATAAACACCCTTTTTTGTAATCTCGATTTATTTTGTAGTTTTTCTGAAAAAAAAAAATCCCCAAAAAGCCTATTTTTTTGGCCTCTAGAGTGGCCTAAGGGCTTACATTCTCTTCATATTTTCGTTTCCTTGTTATTATTATCATCATACAAAATTTTTTTTGCAGATTACTGTTGTAGATTGCCAAATGGCTATGGTCAAAAAACTTTCGATGATTTTCGTAGCTTCAATCTGCCAGAAAAAGTTTGAGATATTGAAAAAAAAATGCATTGTATTGCAGCGGTGCGAACTACAATCACAATTCAATTAATCATAGAAAACTACCCTCGTTTTCGGCACTGTGCATTTCACAGGGGTAGTTCGCGTCCGTGAATTATTCAACTATGATTTTGTGTAGAGGGAAATCTGATAAATTCCTAGGTCTTTAGACTCTTGACTTTATGTGAAAATTGCAAAGATTCCTAGTGGCTACGGAACCTTAAAAAAATACATGATGAAACGTCGAATCTTAATTTTCTAAAATCCCCGTAGAGATGCCCTGGAACGAAGTGAAAAGTTCTGTTAATGTTGGTGCCTCTTGATTGCTTCATGAAGCATTCGTTATTGATCAATGCTTTCGTATCATATTCTATGTATCTGTATTCTATTCTGTTGTCTTCAATGTTTTATATAATATGCTATACATCAGCATTCCTCAATTCCTTCGTGTTATTTTCCATAGATATATTTATATCTGCATGCTACTCTGTACTATTGCATACCTCATTGATAGTACAAAGCTACAGCGTTTGTCTGTATATTCGTTTCTTCAGCTTTGAATTAAGGCAGTATTGTTGTCTAGTAATTTAAAGAAAAATAAATTATTTTCTTATACTACAGACCTTTTTGAATACGTTTGTGGAAACGGTTTAATGATACTAAGAAAATTAGCCGAGTTGTAGAAATTGTAAGGAGTACACTCGGAGAGCGCGGTCGAGACGCGGCAAATTTAAACGCGTTTTTCTCGAAACTGTGCTTTTCAAATCGTCAACCACGATATCGCGATAACCAATTGGCCGATTGAGGTCAGATTTAGCATAAATTTGACGACCTTTAGTACACTGTTGAGTATACTAAAGGCACTGAAAAGCTGATACTCAAAATTGAGCATGCCGCGATTTTGTAAAAATTATTTTGTTCGCCGAATTTGATACCAAACATCACAACACTCATACAGATTAAGGGCGTGTTTGGTTTTTTTTCGAATTCATACAACGTCTACAACACTGGTCGCAAATTGGGGGCCGGATCAAATTTTATTTTAAATTAAATGAAAATCAACATATCAAATTAAAATCAAATTTTATTGACAATTTTCCGCGCACCGTTGTAAACAAACGTACAAAAGTACACGATAGTCGATTTTTCAATTTGTACATATTCTTGAAGGATCAATAAACTTGTGTAAAAAAATTCAGAAAGAAAAATTGCAAAGTAAAAAAGTTTTTCCATTCTAGAAATCACCTCCAAAACAGCATTCTAGACGACAATACTGCGTTAACGCGGTCCTCTAGTTTCTCGGCTGTTTTTTACGGCTTTTTCAATAATTTTTTACGGGAAAAGCATCGAAATAATCAATCTCGTTGTTTTTGCATAATCTTTATTAACATTTAAATAAGCTTTACAAATTTTTTGAAGTCAAAATATATAATAGAATAAACGTTATAGTGGCCGACAGGAAGGCATCAAGTAAAAGAGGTGCTTGACGGTGACCAAGATTGCGGCTGTTCTGCGTATCTGAAATCAAAAAACCAAACGGCATTTTAATCTTCATATTTAAGACTAGCAATTGAACTAGAGTGAATTCTAAATTACAAAAATTGACTTTTTTATACACTTTTGAAAATTACATTCTATTTTTTACTCATTTTTTCTTAAGTTTTTTGCTCGTACAAAAAAAAACTATCGAAGCAATCATGATAATCCTAGTTCAATCGCTGGCTTACAACATATTAAAGATGCTGTATAAATTTGAACAAGATCGGTGCAGTAGTTTCTGAAATATCGTGGTCACCGTTTCGAAAAATGGTGTTTCGAGAAAAACGCGTTTAAAAGTATACCTGCTCCGTATACCTGCTCCGTTCCAGGGCCGTAACTTGTGAACCACTTCGAATATCGAAAAATTCTTTGGCACACATTTTCTACACATGTTGTAGATGTGATTTATGAAAAAAAATCGATTTTTTCGACCCCAGAAACTAGAGGACCGCCTTAACCCTAGGAGTACTCTTGGGTCTCACAGACCCGATCAAAAAGTGCAAAACTTGCGGTTTTCGTATTTCGCGAAACATTTTCATCTGCTCAATCAGCTTTCCCAGACAAAATATGAACCGAACACAGATTTTTTCTTCAGAGGTGCTTTCCTAACAGTCTGCTCTCTCATTCAAAGAAATATCTGGATAGACGTAATTTCAAGGAAACTACATCATTCGAAAGTTGGCCGAGTTTCACAGACCCAGTGTGTATAACTAAGTAGCGAAGAATATGAGTGGACTCCTAGGGTTAAGCTGATGAGGTCAGAATACAATGCTGAGATAACGTCTACGGTTTATGGAAATTTTGTTGGTCTGTTCGAGCATACTTGGCGTGAAAACGGCTGAAACTTTTTTCCTCAACCTTTAGTAGGTACGTGAAAATAAACGCTCCCAGAATTTCCCCGCACTTTGCTTCATCTGGATCCACCAAGTAAAACTAGAGAAAATGCGGTTCTTCTTTTAAGGTAAAACGAGCGCACGCTCTTGATTTATATACATTTTGTTGAAATTTCAGAACAGTCGACTATTTAGATTGGGAGATAATGGGTTTTTAATTGCAACGTTCAACACTACAGGGTCTGGATTGACCGAAATTCAGGTCACATAAAACGTCGTACCATTCTATTGTGTTTATAAATTTGAAAAAAATTATGTTTCGATACCAAACAAATTACGGGAAGAGTGAAAAAAGTTTGGATTGCCTTTAATATTCAGTTTTGCTAAAAACGTTCAGTAAAGACAGAATAATTCACCGTGAAAAACATTTGTCCCCTATAATAAGAAGACATATGACAACACCGCAGAACAGTATTGTTCAATATTTCGAGAAAAAAATTATTATCGTATTGTTAAAGTAAAAAAAAACGTTCTAAAAAAAAATTTGCAATATAAATATAAATATTTAATATTGTTTGTGTTATCTTCATTAACAAATAAAAGTGTTGGTTAATTCATAACTAATTTTAAACTTTGTTCGATTAAAAAAGACTTCTAAATGAAAATTTGCGTTACAGAATTATTTTAAAAATGCCGCGCAAACTTACGTCATTAGATACGTGGGACGATGCGGTGTTGCCATATATCTTCTTTTCATGGGGGACGAATATTTTTTACGGAAAATTATTCTGTCTAAATTTTAATCCAGACCCTGTAGTGTCAAAAGTTGCGATTTTAAAACCCATTATCTCCCAATCTAAATAGTCGACTGTTCTGAAATTTCACTCAAACATGCATAATGATATGAACAATGTCTGGCTAAAATTTGAACAAAATCTATAAAAATCAAGAGCGCGCGCTCGTTCTACCTTGAAAGCACAGTGGCGCGCGATACCCTTAAGCATTTATAAGGAAGCTCTTCACTAAATACTTATTCTAAAATAATTTCATTGGCTTTGATTGGCAGATCCCTCAATTTCTGATGCTTTTTTCTGGTCGTGTGATGACGAGCATGTATTAAGGCGTTACCCCCACTTGTAGCGCAAAAAAAGGCCTTTTTCATGAATTTTTTTAAAGAAAACTACACAACTTTTTTAATCGATCAATATACCATCTTAAAGAACACATCTTGAAGAACTTTCAGTAATTTTTTTATTGAAAAATATTACATTGTTTAGTGGCAAATGGCCGTCAATGAAATAATGTTTTTTTATACACGGTTTGCGGTGACCAATATTGCGGCGAAGTGGATCATCTGAAAAAAAAATGCGGATGGATTTAGTCAAATATAAGTATAAACTAGTCTTTAATCGAAGGATTTTAAAAAATATTCATTTTTCACAAAATGGCGGACAGTCAAAGTTAATGGTTCGATTTTAACGAAAAAAAAACGGCCGTTTTTTGGCTATAAAAGGGCTATTTTTTTCGAAAAAAAAATCGAACGATTAAAGACTACATTTTTATGTATTAAATAAGCCTGCAAAATTTCAAGAAGATCGGTTCATTAGTGTTCGAGTAATCTTGGTCACCGACTTCAGAAATGCCATTTTGAGAAAAACGCGTTTAAAGTTTCAATTTCAGTTTACACGAAGAAAATATTTTTTTTGTAATCTTACATAGAGTCATCTATTCCGGGTCCATACAGAAGTATCGGCCCGGATACTTATACTTAAAAAAAATGCAATAAAAAAAATCGATTTTTTCAAAATCGCAAGTGGGGGTAACCCCTTAAGCTATACAGCAGACTATTTTTTTTTAAATCTATGTCGAAACGTATTTTTTTTCAAGTATACGGTGAATGCGTTTTTCATAATAACCTCAGTGTATACCTTAATAACAGTTGACCCTCAGATCCATTTTTGACATGCGCGCGAACCAAATATTCGATCACGAGAGAGAAGCCGCGTGCAAAAGCTATTCCGCACAATGTTCTATCCATTTTATTCTGCAGATCCAGAGGAAGCTTTCTGAAGTACGCCAGACGCCAGCTGCGACGTAAATTT
The DNA here is from genome assembly GCA_944452715.1 of Ophion slaviceki. Taxonomy (NCBI): domain Eukaryota; kingdom Metazoa; phylum Arthropoda; class Insecta; order Hymenoptera; family Ichneumonidae; genus Ophion; species Ophion slaviceki. Next base: position 19,146,712 of record OX101790.1, read on the forward strand.
GGGATGAACGCCGGACAGCCGATCGAACGGATCACCTGCAAAGAGCGTATGCTCGCCGTGTGTCCGATCCTCCGTTACTGTCTTTCGACCGCCGAACGAAATTGCCTTCTCTGCGGCACGGTAGAACGTGATAATGAGCAGCCTCACGTCAAATGTCCGACCCCCGGTTGCATCGGGCTCTTTTGCGTGCAGTGCTTCGCTGATCTTCAAAATCTCTGTACCATTTGCCGTGCCCCCATGGATTATGGCGATTTGACCGATATGAGCGAAGAAAAGTGAGTTGTTTCAGCAGGGAAAAATACTGAAAATGAAAAAAGAGCAATAGTGAAGCAAACAGGAATAAAGACGTTTTCTTCCGTCGATCGCAGAGACTCGATCTATCTTATTCGATCCATTTTATCTACTTGATTTGATCCATTCGATTTGATCTATTTGATTTGATCTATTTTATTTTATCCATTTGATTGGTTCTACTGGATTCGATCTACTTGATTTGGTTCCATTGATTTGATCTAGTCGATTCGATCCATTTGATTTGAGAGTGTCAATTTGATTTGAAACAAAGTGAGTTGTTTCAGAAGGGAAAAAGACTGAAAATGAAAAAAAAAGAACACAAGTGAAGCAAACAGGAATTCTTGTTTCAGGAACTCAGGAACAGGAAAAACGTTTTCTTCCGTCGATCGCAGAGACTCGATCTATTTTATTCGACCCATTTTATCTAATTGATTTGATCCATTCGATTTGATCTACTTAATTCTATCCATTTGATTTGAGTTACTTGACTTGATCTATTTTATTTGATTTGTTTGATTTTATCCATTTGATTGGAACTACTTGATTCGATCCATTTGATTTGTAAGTGACAATTTGATTTAAAACAAAGTGAGTTGGTTCAGCAGGGAAAAAGACTGAAAATGAAAAAAAAGAACAATAGTGAAGCAAACAGGAATAAAAATGTTTTCTTCCGTCGATCGCAGAGACTCGATCTATTTTATTCGATCCATTTTATCTACTTGATTTGATCCATTCGATTTTATCTATTTGATTTTATCCATCTGATTGGTTGTACTTGATTCGATCCATTTGATTTGATCTACTTGATTCCATCCGTTTGATTTGAATTACTTGACTTGATCCATTTGATTTTATCTATTTGATTTTATCCATTCGATTGGAACTACTTGATCCGATCCATTTCATTCGATCTACTCGATTTGGTTCAATTGATTTGATCTACTTTATTCGATCCAATTTATATATGAGTGACATTTTGATTTGAAAGAAAGTGAGTTATTTCAGCGGGGAAAAAGACTGAAAATGAAAAAAAAAAGAAGAGAAATGAAGCAAAGGGAAATAAAAACGTTTTCTTCCGTTGATCGTAGAGACTCCTCGGACGACCAGCAAGCTATCGTTCGTAGGAAAGAGAAAAAAATGATCACGACGACGGAGAAAATCATCGAGGATGCTGGAAACGATGATGACGAAATGATGAAGAAACTCATACCGGAAACCGCGGAACTCGCCAAGGACGAATCCGTACGAGCGACCGAAGAAACGGGCGACGTATCCTCGTCGACTGAATACAGTCAATGTAATCAATATTTTTCGATAATTATTTTCATGATTTTTACAGACTTCCCACTCCAACCCTTTGGTTTAAAAATCTGCATTGCAATCGCTGTGCAATAATTACTTGTGATGAAAAAAAAAACGGGAACCGTTATTTATTTGACAGCGTTTTATCTGGCCCAATTTCGACTGTTTGTCAAGCGTGTAAAAACGTAATTAGGTGTCGATTGAATATATAGGATTGAAGTTTCCATCGTTGGAATGAATCGATACGTTTTTTTCCATTTCTTTATTTTTACTGATCTCAAAAAGATATCTTTACCATTCTGGGCTTGTAGATCTTTTATAAGGGCCCCAAATAATATTCGAGTAACTTTTTGTAGCCTGAAACTGCTGAAAACAATTAAGCAGTTTTAAAGAATTAATTTTTGTTTATTCAACAAAACAAAAAATGGCAACTCGGCCGTTTTTACACAATTGACCTTCTTGACCATACGTTAAAGACTTATAAGCCTAAAAATACTGATAATATTATCGACGCCAGTTTAAGGGGTCTTCTCACTTTAGACGCTAAAAATTCTATTTTCATGATTTTTGATAGGTTTATATTATATCAGGTTGATAAAATAGTTTTGTCGCAAAAATTTCAATATAATTTATTTATTTATATATCTTATACAAAACATTTCTAATCAACAATATATTCGCCATCGGTTTCTATGACACTCGACCATCTAGTTGGCAACTCATTTATTCCCTTTGCCCAAAACTGAGGCGGCTGGAACTCAAAGAAATTTGAAATATCCCTTCTGAGATCGTCGACGTTTTCGAAAATTTTGTTTCTCAAATTTGCCTTCAAATGTCTGAACAAATGGTAGTCAGATGGCGCGATGTCGGGAGAGTATGGTGGATGAGAAACGGTATTCCAGTGAAGCTCAGTGATTGTTTTGTGGGTTTCCTTTGCGACATGGGGTCTCGCGTTGTCGTGGAGAAGGTGAACAGTCGCGCGTCTTGGCCGTTTTTTTCTTATAGCTTTTGCCAATTCCTGGAGATTTTCGATGTATCGTGTAGAGGAGATCGTCTTACCTACAGGGAGAAAATTGTGAAACAGCATTCCCTTTGCGTCCCAGAAACAGCACAACAAAACCTTTTGTGAGTGACGATCAGATTTCGGTTGGTGTGGCGGTTTTTCTCCGATAGGAAGCCAGTAGGCTAAACGCGTTCTGTTATCATACAAGACCCAGCTTTCATCTCCCGTCACAAGATCTTCTAAAAACTCCTTGCGATGGTGGCGAAGCAGGAGAGACTGGCAAATGGTCACGCGACAGTTCTTATTGTCGTCGGTGAGACGGTGTTGTATCCATTGAGCTAGAACCTTCCTGTATCCCAAGTTGTGTAAGTGATTGACTATTGACGGTTGGGTGCAGCCAAGTTCTCTTGCCAGCTCGTGCGTACTTGCTTCCGGTTTTTCTTTGATGCAGCGGAGTAATGCTTCATCATCGATGGTCGACGGTCGTCCGGAACGTTCCTTATCTTCAAGGCTTGTGTCTCCAGATTTAAAACGATTGAACCAACGCTGGACTGTTCGATGAGAAACTACGTTCTCGCTGAATGCATCCTGTATATTTTTAGCAGTTGTGCTTGCGTTCGTGCCGCGCCGCCACTCGTAAAAAATGATCGCTCGAAGTTGCTCCTGCGAGATCGAAGCCATTTCTGTCCACTAGAACGCACGCTCGCCCTTTTATACCCTGTCACGCGGAAGAGTAGAAAACATTCTAGAATATTCTCGACATAGCTCGATGTCATATTGCGTCAAGACGTAAAAAGACATTCTTAAAATTTTTGCGACACAACTTTTTTATCAACCTGATAGATATTCATATAAAAGTCGTTACGCTTGATAAATTCACTTTCGAAGTGCATCAAATTTTTTAATTTAAGTCACTATTTATAGACGAAAATGGTAGTTAAAAAAATGTCCGAAAAAATTGTAGGTCTGCGCTGTTGATGAAATCTCGTAGAGGGATTATTCGAAACAAAAAAATCAAACGATTTTAGATTCGGTATGTTAACGGCTATAGCGCATATCACACTATTTTTTATATATGCAAAAATAACAAAATGGCCAACATTTTTCGAAAAAAACAAACAAAAACGTGTTTTTTTCACCGTTTTTGGCAAAAAAAATAGTGAACATCAAAATTTAAAAAAATCCTTGATATGCGCTAGAGCTATAATTGTAAAGAATATGTGGTTAACATTTCGCGTTTAAAGTTTCTTTGGTTTACATAAATACATAAAAAAAATTTTAACGCGTTTAAAGTTTGTTTGGGTCACATAAATACATAAATTTTTTAAAAATATATTTCAAAAGTGTATTTATTAAGTGTAACAACTTTTATATAAAAAATATAACATAAACCTATCAATAAAAAATCATGAAAATAGCCTTTTTAGTGTCTAAAGTGAGAAGACCCCTTAATCCTCAATCCCAAATAACAGCCTATCAGGACGGAGAGCCCGAAAAATTGGATCTGACCAAACAAGAACGAATTCATCACAAAGACGTGGAAGCTCAAAAGCCACGCGACGACGTGACGATTCAAGTAAGCGCAGTTGTTTTTTCTCAATCGCCGCTGGTGACTGTGCTCCTCCACGTATATATTGAGGTCGTTGCAACAATTCATGTGCATTTTTTCTTTTTATCTCAACTGCTGAAGATCTTTAACGAGCCATTGAGAGGCGACACGACATCCGGCGAGGAGAGCCCAACCTCCTGTTTCGTCGTTCGAGCACACAGAAGGCTCAGATCGAAATTAAAACGAAAGCGCAAACCACGCTCGACGAGTCGCGATGGTTCCTCGAGCTCCATAGCCGACACCGAATCATTGTCGACCGAGGAGATCGAGGAGGAGGAAACGATTCATATTGAAGTCGAGGATGATTCCGAAGCGGCTGATCTCGGCGCGGGGGGGAGTAAAATATTGGCGAAAAAGCACGGACGGATCGAGAGAATCGTTTACGCTCTCAGCCGAGTACCGTGGCTCAATAAACGTTCCGTAAGACAATAACTTCCTTTTTTATATTGGGTTGGTAAGAAAGTCTTGCGACACAAACGGTACTTTTTCTAAATAAACATAAAATTTTATCAAGATGAGATTATTTTATAATGCAGTCTCCCTATTCACCTAGAACTCCCCGAGTAGAAATATTTTCAGGCCGGCCTGACATTTGATCCGGGTCTGATCACGTTGTACAGGGTGCGCCAGAGAAACTTACTTATTTGAAAGGTCAATGAAAACAAAAGTACTTCAATTATTGTTTTAAATTTTTTTTTATTTGAGAATACAATATCCCAATTTTTTTTTCATGCAGTCTTGAAAACGACATCGGATAAATGGCGACCCCCATTGCGCATACACTGATGAAGTCGATTTTTGAAATTCGTATCCACTCTTTGCAGCATATCAATCGGTATGTTGGCAATGGCGTCGCGAATGTTGTTCTTGAGGTGTGCTATGGTCCGTGGTCGATCGACATAAACCAGAGATTTCAAATAACCCCATAAAAAGAAATCGCATGGAGTCAAATCTGGAGAGCGTGCCGGCCATTGGAGATCGCCTCTGAGAGAGATGAGCGTTCAGTTAATTCTTGCACAACAGCCAATTTATAGGGATGAAATTGAAGGTCTTCATGGAGAATTCGTCGAACAGTGGTGTCAGAAATTCCCATAGCAGCTGCGTGTTTGCGAGCCGAACGCCGGGGAGAACGCACAACTGGCTGCCTCACTCTTTCGACATTTTCCGGAGTTCTGATGGTCCGTTGAAGTCCATTTCTGGGTTTAGCGACACTTCCACACTCCCGAAATGAGTTAACCCACGACAGAATCGAATTACGGCCAGGAACGAGTCTGTGAGGAGGAATTTCAAAGCGAGCGCGGAAGGCACGTTGCGTAGCAACAAGTGAGCGACCGTTAGAAAAGAAGCTCTCGACTGCGAAGGCCCGCTGCTCTCTAGACCAGAGCATGATGGCAACTGACTGGAGGGAGAAACAAACTTGGGAACTTCCCCCTCCAGATGCGCCCCCTCTCGCCCCTCTACCCGCCCAACTCACCGCGCGGGAATTTTTTCAAATAAGTAAGTTTCTCTGGCGCACCCTGTAGTACGAAGGGTCTGATCACGTTGTAGTACCTTAGGCCACAGTAACGGGTATAAAATCATGTACGAATTTAACCATTTTTTTCGTATGAAAAAGTGATTCACTTATAAAATTAATTACTCATCTATTTAGTATGAATATCAAGCTGTTAGAATTTTCATTTTTGTTATACAAAATGGGCGACTAATATTTTCTTTTGTTATCTTTTCTTAGGCGCACCGCGGCGTGACATTTAGTATCCACGATTTTTTACCTAGAACAAAAAAAAATTCTCGTCAATCTACATTAGAATGCCTAGAGAAGTACGTACGGAATTTAAAAAATATTGTTTTATTCAAAAGTTGTAGGTATTTGAACTTAAGAAATGAATTTTCAGTGAAAAATGTCGTTATAACTGCTCATAAAATGCAGATTTCGATTAATCGGAACGTACGTACTTCTCTGCGAAATGCAATTAGGAACATAACTTTTAAATTTGAAGTAAGCCGAGTGAAAATTGTTGAAGTTATTTGTCACGCCGATTGGAAAAAAAGCTGTTTCGAAAAGTTTCGAGTAGTCGGCCATTTTATACATCGAAAAAAAAGTGAGGCCAAGCGTTGTCATGTTGAAATATTATGGACTCGTCTCTGGTCGGATATTCTGGACGTTTTGCAGCTATAGCTCGCTTTAAACGGATCAATTGTTGCCTGTAGAAGTCTCCCGTGATGGTTTGACCAGGTTTTAGTATCGCATAGTCGATTGATTCTTCCAATTGAAACAGAAAATCAACACTTCCCGCAAATGGTGCTTATTTAGATCTGGTGCGTAAAACTCAAAGGTCTGTAAACGATATTTGGTTAAGAGATGTTGATGCTTCACGATACAGCAAAAATCAACAGTCGCGCACTTTCGTCGGAAAATGTTTTTCTTCGACATTTTTCGGCGAAAGACGACTACTTCCGTAACTGGGAAGCGAACTTGTGACCGGCTGTATCGGTATAGGTTTTCCGCAGTTTCCCTATGCCCATGGCAGATATGTCATGGTGAATACGATACAGAGGGGGAAGTCGGCTGCGGCCGCAAGATGGGGGGGGGATGGGTGATAAGGGGAGAGTTGTGGAATGGGAGATAGAGAGGGTATGGATGTGAAATGGGAGGTAAGTACGAAGTTAAGGCGGATTGGGGCTCGTAAAAGGGGGAAGCCCTGTACGGCTGGAAACGAACCAATAAAAATATATATATATATGTTATGTTTGAAAAATCTATAGCATGATATTCAATAAAACCCTCTAATTATCACAATGATATTGACTAATTGATATAGTTTATGTGATACAACAAATAATTATAGGAATTGATGTGGTCTCTTATGCCAATGAAATGCTACAAACAATCGGTAGCATAGTGGCAGCATACGTAGCTATAGGTGGATAGATTCTCGGTTCGATTCCCCATGTGGATGCAGAAATATTTTCTTCAAAAAAATCCATTCAGAAGGCCAGGGAATGACGGATTATGATACAAAATCATTGTGGCAGAACTCTAAATTAAGTATTTCAATTTTTTTGGATTAATGCAGTAGTCTATTGAATATTTTAAAAAATATATTTAAAATAAATAGGATCGTGGTAAAATTTCTATTTGATTTAAATAAATCCTATTTAAATTAGAATTTTTTCCGTTAGTGCAATGAAGAATGTGTTGAGATGGTGGTTTCCGAAGCAACAGCGATCTTCTCTCTTCGGACTGCATATCGGGCCTTCACTTTTCTACTCTACACTCGATATACTCCCAAACCCAAACAAACCCAAAAAAAACTTCGTCATTAGCTGACATTTGCCATTTTGTGAACTCAAACTTTTACCGAGCGTTCTCTTTATTAAAAATTTCTTAAAATGCTCATCTTTCTTCGTCTTTTCACTCTTCCGCCATTTCTGGCGCTCATTTCTACTGTATACTTACCTTCAATACTCACTTTTCCTCTACCCCCCGCCATTTCTGGCACTCATTTCTAATCTATACTCACTTATGGATATTCATACTTATAGGTATTCGTCCTTATGGATATCCGATTTATGGATATTCGTACTTATGGATATTCACTCATGGATATTCGACGGGAGTGGTTTCGATTGACTCCGATATAGGGTTAAATGAAACATTTACCGAGGGTTTCCAAATAGCTTCTACCTAAGTTAAGGGGCTATACCAGTGTGAACGCTGAAAATTTGGGTGATTTTCGGAAATTTTTTGGAAGGAAAGTACTCATTGAAACGTTTCGGAAAATTAAGTATATATTTGGCTATATTTGACCTATATTACATAATTTTTTTATAGAAAAATATTGAGATCCAAACGACTTATGCGCTGCCTTCGGCGGCGCCAAAAAAAAAGTTCCTTCACTGCTGACATGATTCCGGCCGTTTGAGCAGCTGAAACCGAAAAAGGAAAAAATGTCGTTAAACTGGAAGGTATTTCCTGTACAATGACGGAGGATTTTCGAAAAATATCAAAATCTAACAAAGTGACGTAGTTATGTAAAAAAGTCTGTTTTCTTGCCTGTACAATGGTCGTTTTTTTCAATGCCAAATCGTCAATTTTCATCCAATCAAAAATATCCTACGTCATTGTAGAGTAAATATATTCAAGAGTACTCAGTTCAAATTTCAAGTCAATCGGATAATTGCTCTTTGAGTTACAATGTCAGCAAATTTGAAAAATCTCATTTCGAGAAAACCGCGTTCAAAGATTTAACTATCGACTTTTGCAAGATAAAACGATAGAGATACGGCCTTAAAATTTTTACAGGACATTCTTGAAAGCATAAACTGTGGAAAAAGGCAGAAAAAACGATTTTTTTTAAGTGTCACACTGGTATAGCCCCTTAAGGGCATATAAGAAGCAAAATCAATAATGCTATCATATATCCAGATAATCTAGCTATAATTGAAGCCCATTACCAAACAGCTATGATATAAAATGAAGTCACCATAAGCGATTTTCTAAAAAACGTTCGAATTGACCCTAGCCTACGCTACCCTTTGACACGGAAGTTCCTAGAACATTCTAACAATTTCTACCCTCGAATGTTCTCGAACTGCTTTGTTAAAAAAATATTTAACTCAGCACTTCAGTGTCGCAAGTCTTTATTACCAACCGAGTAGGCGTTTCAAGTTGTCCGATATATTACTTTCCTTTTGTTGGCCATTTTGGAAACGAAAATTATCTTTTGTGCGCGAATGCAAGGAGGAGAAGAAAGAAGATGGGAAAAGCCGAGAACCGGAAACGCAACGACCCTCCTTGACGAACAGAGTACTCGCGATCCTACAAGCCAATGCACCATCAAAATTCGCTTACGAACGCGTCGGGAAATCAAGCAACGACCGCGAGACCCTCGACGAGGGTCGTTATGCCTCCTCGTCCTCGGAATCCTCTTTGGAGAACGACCACGAGAAACGTGCTCTGATAAAACGATCCAACGTCGATACGAGCAAAAGATCAGATGAGAAACGTCGCGCCATTTCAGCGAGAAAAAAATCACGACCGTCACGTGACTACGCTGACGATTACATATATGAGACCAGCTGGGAGTCTCATCGCCAGCGTGGCGATGACGATACAACGGGATTTTCGCCCAAGTACGAAAAAGATCGATACTCCAGACGAGTTAGCGCGATGGCGAGGGACACTAAGTATTCCGAAATTGACGAAGTTCATTTGAACAAATTGTCCGATGGAAAAAACTCGTCGGAGACGGGCAGAACCGAAGAATCGTGGAATATTACCGAATCGGAAGATAGGCAGGTAATTGCGGGGCTACATTTGCCTAGAGGCCCGATAAAAATGGACAAATCCCGATTTTTTTCTGTGAAACGGCAGTAAAAAGAAACGCATTTTTTTTAACACAGAGATTATATTGCAAGACTTTTTAAAACAATCACCGAAAAATATAGGAAAACAACAAAAGCATGGCCACCGGCAGATCATGAAATTTTTTCGCGACGTTTGGCGGTGGACATTTTCCAGCTTAAACGGTCCATCCGAAACCTAAAAACAAAACGGATTATTCAGGTTAACAATAAATACGAGTAGTTGACGATCGTCGATCTTTCAAGTAATTATTTTTAACAACGTGGCGACGAATTGAACTTCAAACATACAAAATCTATGAAAAAAGTCGTCATTTTTACATCGCTATGAAAAAATGAAGATCGATTTTTGAAAAGTGGGATCGTCAACGACCTTTAAATGTTTCTCACCGTATCTCGTGTAAATTTGGAAACAATCCATCAGGTGGTTCTTGAGATATCATGTCCACCGACTTTAAGGTAATCCTATCGCCAGGCTTTAATCCATAGGATTTTCATAATTTTTTGTTGAGCTTACTAAATATATTAACAACCGTCTCTGTAAAATTTCAGGGTCGGTTAGTGACCTAATTACAGAGAAAAAAAATATTATACTTGCGTGTTTTTGTGAAGGAATTCCGAGACGACATACAAAAACCCAATTTCCGGTCGCTGGAAAAGTGTATATAATAGTGGAAATCCGTCAGATTCTTAAAAATAATCAGATTTACATACTTGTAGTAATCCAATGCTTTCAGAAAAAAATAGGCTTAAGGGGTGAGATGCAGCCGGAGGCGTGAAAAAACGAGTATTTTCAATATTTTTTTTTATATAGTAATTAAGTTTGTTTTACAAAAGTGGTTACACAGACTTTTTATGTTATATTTCAACTTAAATTGTACAAATTTTCAAAGAAAAATATTGATTATTTATAAAAATATCACCATCTTTGTCGGACCTCCTTCGGCATGTGGTGCTTTGCGGTGACCATCATAAAATTTTACTGGATCATCTGAAATCATAAAATTAAAAAAAAATAATTCGTTTAATAATAAATCTAGTCCTTAATCGAAGCTTTGTTTAAAAAAATAACCAAATGGCGGCTTCCAACAGATAACTTTCGATTTTCGACTAAAAAATCGCTCGTTTATTGTTAAAAAAATAGAAATTTTCAACAAAACTGAAAATCCTTCGATTAAGGACTAGTTTTTAATGCTGTAAATAAGCACATCAAATTTCATCAAAATCCATCGAGTGGTTTTTGAATTATAGTGATCACCGACGTGAAAAACATAGTTTCGAGAAAAACGCGTTTAAAGTTTTTCGATGTGGATACGGTATTATATGTTCGTAAAATTTTGAGCTCGATGGACGAAGCTAAACGTTTTTTGTGTCTTTTGATCCGCTGAATCCGAATATCACAATTTTTTGCCGGAAAGTGGAGCATTAAATTGTTTATAGCCAATTGTTAAAACAATTTTTCAAAAATGAAAGTTTTTCGGGATGGATTTTTTTAAAAAATATTTTGGGCAATTTTGGAACGAAAGTATTCTTTATAAAATTTTGCAAAAGTCCATAGTTTTTGAGTAATAAATTTTTGAAAATTTCTGAAAGAGTTTTCCAATTTTACACTTGATTTATGTATAGAAATACTAATTAAAAAATTACTTACATCAAATCATCAATTGTTAGCCCATACAATAGGGCTTTTGCTGATGTGGAAGCTTCCAAAATATCAATTTGTTGTTGTCTTCGAAGTATTCTGCTTTCCCGGGTATTATCGGGTGGTCGAAACTGGTTGCTTGCAGCTGCCGTCCGCTACCTGCCATGGGGACCCGACGCCCTTTCACTAATTGTGGGATATCCCGGAAACTATTCATCGGATTGACTTGAAATTTTCAGGGAATATTTTCGAAACATCATACTTCAAGAACATTGAAAAAAAAATCGATTTTTTGAAAATTCTGACTGCATCTTACCTTTTAATGACCTAATTTTTATGTAATATCAAGTATAATTTAAACGACCGGTATTGAATTTATTACCTCTCGCTATGGTAAAGAGACGTGGCAGCCAGGCAACAGCTGACTGTAATCCTAACCTCATCTCACTCATTCGAATTTTCACACAATACAATGCTTTATATTTCCCGCACCTGACATTTTTTTGACAGATCGACATTGAAAAGCATGGAGGTTAAACTCGCCTGGGTGAGTTAAAAGAGACGGAGATAGAACCGATGTTGCCAAATATCAAACCTAGAAATACTGCGCGAATCGTTTTCTAATTAAATGTGAACATTCATTAAACAGTTTACACATAGAGAATTTTAGTTTTTACAAATTATTTTTCTTGCATATGTTAAAAATATAAATTGTACAAGTCTCAAGTATGATCAGTGATATGACTAGTGTGAAGCGATAGGATTACCTCAAGGGAAGGTTCTGCCTTGTTGGGCCAAAAAAATGTTCGATTTTTCACCAATTTTTTATGCGCAAAGTATTAAACATAGAATGTTGATATTTTGTATGTTGATTAAGCGGTCTTTATTGAACATCAAAATATTTTTTAAAGTTTGCCAAAACATGGTGATAGGTGTGGGAGGAGCCACGTATATCGGTGCGCGGGCGATGACATTCTTCGCTTGCGGAAATCCTAAGTCCCGGACAGGTGATCTGAAGCAAAAAAATCAAACATATTTTTACTTTGTACAATATTGTGTATAAGTTGACCTAGAATGAAGAAGAAAAAATGAAAAATAAAAAAATACTGAGCGATCGGAAGGAAGTTTGTTTCTTTCCCAAACATTTTCGCAGTCTTTTGCTCACTATTTTTTTATTTTTACATTTTTCTTCTTGATTCTAGGTCAACTTATACACAATAGTGTACAAAGTAAAAATATGTTTGATTTTTTTGCTTCAGATCACCTGTCCAGGACTTAGGACTTCCGGAAGCGAAGGATGTCATCGCCCGCGCACCGATATACATGGCTCCTTCCACTCCCACCACCATGTTGTGTCAAACTTTAAAAAATATTTTGATGTTCAATAAAGACCGCTTAGTCAACTTACCAAATATCAACATTCTATAGTTAATACTTTTCGCATAAAAAATAGGTGAAAAATCGAACATTTTTTGGCCCAGCAAGGCAGAATTTTCCCTTAAGAAGTTTGAAGTATGGTGCTGCTACCACCCACCCGGCTGACTGTTAGAACCTGTGGCTCATTCAATTTTAGGAATATTTCAATGAAATTTTCAGGGAATATAGCTAAAAGGTGATACCATCGAATGTAAATATTTTTGGAAAATTCCCCTTTTTGACCCACCTAGATGGCATGTCCGCCTGTCTGTCATCGACATGCCTTCTTGCGAAGCTTCTTCCTGTTCATGGTCAACATACGAGCTCTATTTCAGGGCACGACTTCGGATTATTCGCGCAGTAGTCGTGACATTGAGACCGAGGCTAAAAGCCGTTCCTTGGGGATGAGCACGATAGAGGAAGACAGCAAAGAATTATCCACCACTGACAACCAAACGGACAACGAAAGACGGATCTACCGGAAAGGGAGCGACGATCACGTCGATGTGACCGGCTTTTCCAGCGCCACGGATGAGACACCACGCGACGATTCCTCAGCGCAGAGAAAATCCTCCGGAAAGTACGTGACGCCCAAGCCGCGTAGACAAACGAAGAAAGTTAAAAAAGTGCGACGCCAGGAACGTGACGAACCTCCGGATCTTTACGATCCGTTGGCGGGTCTCGAAATTTACGGTGTACACGGCAAAACGAGGCAGAAGAGAAAGTCATGGTCGGAGGAAGAGATAACCGAAGTGGATGAAGAAGAGACGGAAAGCGATGAAGAAGAAGAACGAGGAGAAGATGATGAGGAAGTGTCTTCTGGAAAAGAAGAGATATACGAAAAAGAAGAAAAGAGAAGCAAAGAAGCAGAAGACGAAGAAGAAGAAGAAGAAGAAGAAGAAGAAGAAGGAGAAGAAGAAGAAGACGAGTCTGGAAAAGTTCAAGAATACACGGGAGACGAAGAAGATGAAGAAGAAGAAGAAGAAGAAGAAGAAGAGTCTGGAAGGAACGCGAAGTATGCTAAAGCAGAAAACAGCGAAGAAGAAAAGTCCGAGGAACCGGAAAGATCGAACGACACATCAGCGGACACGCAGCCAGAGTGGATGCAACTCGAAACATCGACCGAAACTCCCGGACCGGAAACAGAATCGCCAACCGGTGGAGAACGGAGCAAACAACATGGACGTGATCAGGAGCATCGAGTACGCGCGACCAGAGAAAAGCCTAAGCATCGGCAAACAGAGAAAAGTGGTGAAAAAAAGTATGGACGCTCAACCGAGCGAGGAGCCACCAGGATCAAAGCGTGTTGCAGAACTCAGGCTAGTCCGGAAGAATGGTTTTACGAAGAGCAGCGACGACTCTGGGAACAAATGTGCACCAAAATGGCCGAATATTCTCATCGCTCCTGCTGTCCCGGAAAATCCTACCGACCCGCGCCATATTTTCCCAACGACGGTTGTACAATTCCAATGTACAATCCAAATTTGTTTCGTCCACCGATTCAGGGCCACCAATGTCCCAGGTAAACGATCAGTCTATCCATCGACGAATCTTCTCGAGTCACAGAATTTTGTCTTTTAATATGGACAATCATATTTCCTTACGATCATCATTGACATCTTTTCTTGGTAGACTTCCTCGCAAACGTCGTATCGACAATCGCGATGAAACGTCGATACCTCCAGTGCTCAAAAGATTCCTACCCAAGTATCAACGACCGGACTTCGATGAAGATCTCAAGGGCCACGGTAGAGAGAGGTCAACCAGAGCACGGGACGTGCGACGACACAAATGTGATTGCGGAAAGGCGATAAGCTCGGAAAGGGATCAGGATACATTTAGCCGAAATATACTTTCACGGCCTTCCGTTGCAGTGAGTCACTTTGTACCGTTTTTGCGGATAAGGGATGTTTGTTCTGGGCTGATCCGGTTTTTGATCCCATCAGAAAGTTGATGGTGACCATGTGATTATCAAGATTACATCTTGATGATGCTTATTATAAAGATCACACCTTGATCATGATGGTCATCAAGATTAAAACCTGATCATTTTCATCATCAAGATTAAATCTTCATCATGATTATAATCAAGATGAAATCTTGACCAGAATTGCCATTAAGATGAAATATTGATCGTGATTATCATCAAGATTAAATCTTGATCAGAATTACGATCAAGATTACATCTGATCGTGCTCATCATCAAGATTACATATCAAGCATGATTGCGATCAAGGTTACACCTTGATCATGATCATGCTCGAGATTGCATCTTGACTACAATTATCTTGAAGATTACATCTTGATCGTGATTATCATCACGATTGAATCTTGATCACAATTATCATTAAGATTAAATCTAGATCATGATTATCATCAAGATTACATCTTGATAATGCTCATCATCCGGATTACACCCTGATCATGATCATTATCGAGCTTACATTTTGATCACGATTATCATAAAGATCACATCTTGATCATGATCATCAAAATCACACCGTGATCATGATTACCAGGACGAAAAACTTGATCATGATTATCATCCGATTGAGTCTTGATCAGAATTATCATCAAGATTACGTCTTGATAATGCTCATTATCAAGATTACACCCTGATTATGATTATCATCAAGATTACATCTTGATAATGCTCATTATCAAGATTACACCCTGATCATGATCGTTATCGAGATTACATTTTGATCACGATTATGACAAAGATCACATTTTGATCATGATTGTCATCAAGATCGAATCTTGATCATGATTATCTTCGCGATCACACCTTCATTATTATCATCATCAAGATCACACCTTGATCATGATCATCAGGATCACACCGTGATCATGATTACCAGGATGAAAAACTTGATCATGATTATCATCAAGATGTAGTCTTGATCATGATTACTATCAAGATCACATTGTGATCATGTTTATCTTCAAAATCGCATCTTGACCATGATCATAATGAAGATTACACCTGGATCATGATGATCACGAAAACCACATCTTGACAATGATTATCATCAAGCAATGTAAACGTTTATAACTGCTTTCGTGGCTTTTTTTTCTAAAGCCCGACCGCACCGCTGTGCTTCCCTACCAAGAGACCGAGAGCTTCAAGAACCTGGTGCACGAGTACAAAGCCATAGCAATCCCTCCTGAGATCCAGGAAACTTCGAGGGAAGACGACGACCACGAAGAAGATCCCGATGCCCCGGACGACCGAGAACCGTTGATATCGATGTCAAGAAACGCCGACAGCAGCAAGGAAGTAACCCAGCTTTTTCCACCAGCGGCGGAAAGGCGACCGAGCGTTGTCGCTCGCATAGGCAGCAAAATAGCAAATGTCTTCAAGGTAATGTTGACCTTTGGCCACTTCGGCTGTATTCTAGCTACCAGAATCTGCAAGTTGCTCTGTCGTCATTTTACTTCGCTCGCAATGTATGCTCTGCGAGCAGGTCTTATTTATTTGCTAACGGTGGCTTCCTCACCCATGAAGCTTCGTCAGCGAGATAAAATATTTTTCGACTTTTCGCGGCATTCCGAACATAGTTACAGAAGAAAGCTTCCTATACGAGAAAGCCACAGACACTCGGAGCTGTACAGAGTGAAGGGAGCATCAATCTTTTGGCGTTTTTCTACTGTCCAGTCCTCTTTTTCTTGACGTTTTGATAAAAATTCCAGTTAGCCTCTTCAATGTACCGTCTCGAGTCAAAGTTTTCGCCCATTCGCAGAATGACACATGGAGGAAGAGCAGAGACGTGGATCGAAAAATAGCAGACAGTGAATCCCAGAGTGAGATGTCAACAGTCGAGAGGAGATCCAGTGGAGTAACGTCGTTGGAAGAGCTCACAGGCAACAACGAGACGACTGAGTAAACCTACCCGCGTATCCGAAAAAACTAACAAGAAGCTATGCCAAGCTTGTTGGAACGACGAAGAATGAGGAGGCGGCTTATGACGGTCAGTCGGCAGCCAATCTACAATATTTATTACACGGATACTTTGCCGACTCGAGAACTGCCAAATTTCACGCAAGATCTCGCGCAACCCATTCCCCGATTGGGTCATCCAGTCCGAGCCGTCTCGGGACCCCAGGATTTTGTATCATCTACCGAGAACTATGCAAACGCCAGAGGCATCCAGGAGATGCCATATTTTCCCGAAGAGGATCAACGTCGTTACAAAGCCATGCGTGCTGAAACTCACGCCAGGGAAACTCGTGCACCGGAACTTCTCGATCGACAAAGAAGTTTACCGCAAAGTCTTTGGGACCCTGGGTCCTTCGATCGTCGAAGCAATGGTGGCGTAGCTGCGACGGAATTCCACCGAAGCTTTGATCGCGATGATTCGACCAGTCCAGCTGTAACGTTGCCAACGCAAATGATGGCCGCGAATCAAGCCTACAGCATGAAGATCCATGCTGCGACCGCACCGCTGACGACGGAAAATGGAACTGATGAAAAACTGGCAATGAGGCCTGCATACTCGAGCCAGGTATTTGATGAGGACGCTGCCGGCTTGGAAGTCATCGAGGGAAGGAAGTACGATTCTCTCTTGGCCAAAATAAAACGCAAGATCGTAAGAAAACGATCGGGATTGATGGTGAACGAACCAATTGGGACGGTGAGCAGCAGCGCTAGGGAGATCTTCAGCCCTAGACAGCTGATGGAATCAACGACGAATGTACACTCGTCGATCGAACACTCCGCAATCGAGCCAGACGATTCAATAGTCGCAGCCACGTCTTTTCACGAAGCTTTGAAAAGTCTCGAAGAAACTCTGAAAATTGATTCGCCCATTGAAGCATCGAAGTTGCCCGAAATCTCCGATTCGGGATTGCCAAGCTCGTCGATGACGTTCGTCTGCGATAGTTGCAAGCTCAAAGATCGCAGAGATCCGGATGGTCATACGAGGCTGACGAGGAGGCGAGAATATGGGGGTTCTTGCTGCGGTCATCAACCAGGCGTTCGCGAAAAGTCTTGCCAATTCTGGAAGACAATTCGTCCGAGCGAGACTTTGGAGAACAGCCAAACCCAAGTCAATCGCACACTCAAACGAGAATCCTCGCGGGATCATTCTCCACCGGAAAGGGATCGACCCACGCAATCGTTAAAGAGTCTCGCGAATTCTCACGGTAGAATCGACTGCGATCATCGCCCAGCCGGATGTTGCCATCCTCCCGATGGTGGCAATCTCGCCTGCTGCGGCCTTGTTATGTATGGCCAGGAAGATCCAATTTTCAAGTACGATCACGAATGAAAATCCAATACAAAGGTGGCACCCATATGTCAACCGCGAATTTCGAGAGACGAATCAATAAAAATGAGTTGAGGTTGTTATGGGGTTGAGTCAACATGTTACCACCGAGCTGAAATTTTTTTTGGACCTTCGTAACCTCTGCTGATCATCCTGTGCAGTTTGAATACGATTCACAGTACCGTTTTTTAGAGAAAAAATCGGCAACTCGACGTATTTGGTGGGCTAATTAGATTACGCTTGTGGAAAACTCCCGATCATTTTTCAATACATTATTAATATCTGCTAAATGAATGTTACCACGGAGCTAAAAAAATAGGTACGGTTCGACTAATTGTCGGACCTTGGTACAGTGAAAATGAGGATTCACAGTACCGTTATGAAATTATTAATGTTTTTGATAAGGAATTTGTGCGAAAATCAAGCACACAAAATATTAGACTGTGCAATCATGGCAACGTCGTAGACGGCACAAATGCTACCTATCTTATCGGTATTATGCGCGGGAACCTCAAACTACTCGGTCAGGATAATTAATAACGAATATCATTGGTACTTATTCTCTTAATTAGTAATAATTACTTAATATTAATTTGATAACTATGTTCGGAAATGATACATTTCTAGTCATTTCTTGGCAAAGACAAAATAGCGCGGATTTTTTTTTTCATACTTCAATTTTTTTTAGAATATCCGAAAATTATTAATGTTTTTGATTTCTTCGAGATTATAGACAGCTTTATTGCACACTTTTTCTTTCCAGCGGATTTTTTTAACTCGGACCGATATTTATTTTTGACAAAAATAGTTCGAAAAATAGTTCGAAAACGCATGTTTAATATGGCGATTATTTGAAAGCTAACAGTTGGTAACAATCAATCGGCTCCGTGCATAAGCATAGAGCGCTCCCCTCATAGTTCACCCCCGACGGCTAAGCACCATAACAACCGTAAGATAGTATGAGCGCGCAATCCTGATTTCTATAGATTTTGTTCAAATTTTGACCAGACATTGTACATATCATTATGCATATTTGAGTGAAATTTCAGAACAGTCGATTATTTAAATTGGAAGATAATGGGTTTTAAAATTGCAACTTTTAACACTGCATTGTCTGCATTGAAATTCAGACAGAACAATTTTCCGTAAAAAACATTTGTCCCCTATAATAAACAAACATATGGCAACACCGCAGAACAGTATTGTTCAATATTTCGAGAAAAAAATAATTATCGTGTTCCTAAAGTTGAAAATGTTGTCATAAAAAAATATTTGCATTATAAATATTAATATTTTACATTGTTTATGTTATCTTCATTAACAAATAAAAGTGTAGGTTCATTTGTAACTAATTAAAAACTTGGATCGATTAAAAATTGCTTCCAAGTAAAAATTTGCGTTGCAGTATTATTTTAAATGTGCCACGCAAACTCACGTAATTGGATACGTGGAACGATACGGTGTTGCCGTATGTCTTCTTATTATAGGTGACAAATATTTTTTACGGAAAATTATTCTGTCTAAATTTCAATGCAGACCCTGCAGTGTTAAAAGTTGCAATTTTAAAACCCCCAATTTTCTCCCAATCTAAATAGTCGACTGTTCTTAAATTTCACTCAAACATGCATAATGATATGAACAATGTCTGGTAAAAATTTAAACAAAATCTATATAAATCAAGATTGCGCGCTCGTACTACCTTAAACGATTCTGATCTTATGTTTCGTGACTTCACGCTCACTCCAGCAATGACAGGGAGACGGAAAAATTGGTATACACTCTGGTAATGAAAGTTTACCTTAATGCAGCGCGTACTTTTTTCCCTTTAGTTCTACGAGACCCGAGTGCTGTAAACAAATTATTCCTGTCTGCGGTACCGTGAGCCGAGGTTTTTCTCCAGGGTACGAAGAAAAATTCAAATTTCGTTATTGGGGCCATAATCCAGCAAAGCGGAGTGGAGAGATGTGCGAAGCTGGGAAAAGGCAACTAATCAACCGCTTAAGGCGTTACCCCCACTTGTAGCGCAAAAACAAGGCCTTTTTCATGAATTTTTTTAAAGAAAACTACAAAACTTTTTTAATCGATCAATATGCCATCTTAAAGAACACATCTTGAAGAACTTTCAGTAATTTTTTATTGAAAAATATTACATTGTTTAGTGGCAAATGGCCGTCAATGAAATAAAGTTTTTATTTACACGGTTTGCGGTGACCAACATTGCGGTGAAGTGGATCATCTGAAAAAAAAATGCGGATGGATTTAGTAAATTATAAGTATAAACTAGTCTTTAATCGAAGGATTTTAAAAAATATTCATTTTTTACAAAATGGCGGACAGTCAAAGTCAATGGTTGGATTTTAACGAAAAAAAACGGCCGTTTTTTGGCTATAAAACGGCCATTTTTTTTCGAAAAAAAAATCGAACGATTAAAGACTACATTTTTATGTATTAAATAAGCCTGCAAAATTTCAAGAAGATCGATTTATTAGTGTTCGAGTAATCTTGGTCACCGACTTCAGAAATGCCATTTTGAGAAAAACGCGTTTAATGTTTCAATTTCAGTTTACACGAAATTTTTTTTTTGTAAACTTACATAGAGTCATCTATTCCGGGCCCATACAGAAGTATGCGCCCGGATACTTATACTTCAAAAAAATGCAATAAAAAAATCGATTTTTTCAAAATCGCAAGTGGGGGTAACCCCTTAATTCATGTTTATCGAAGCTGAGCGGGGTGATTCTATTGGTTGTTTTTTCCTAGCTCGGCACATCTTCTCTTTTGTCCGCTTTGCTGGATTATGGACTTTAAGGGGGAAGATACCTTTAGGCGAGAAGAGTATTACTGACTTTCGTAATTTTTGTTTTTTAAAGCATAGATTTCTTTACCATCATTAAAATTTAAGGTATGTTTTATCACTACTTTAGGCTGTTACATGGTATTTATTTTTATCAATCTTTGAAAATGGCGGAGGTATGGCACTTCTAAACGGCTTCGGCGGATGTTGTGAGACGGCGTGACATGTAGCGTCGTCGAGATTAATTTGAAAAAGGCCAACGAAGATTTTTCGTTCATCAACACTCATATGCAGAATATGAACCAAGAGAAAGAGAGGAACGTTGAAAATCGATGAGATGCTACGCTTTGAAATAAAAAGATTGAATTTTCCGAAAAAATGCCTACATTTGCAATGAAAAATACTTTTTTTCCAAAAACATTTAGGGTCATAGTTTACACAATAAGTTTAGAAAGATTTATACAAAATTTCATCAGAATCGGTCAATTAGTTTTCTTGCTATACGTCACGCCAGTTTTGAAAATGCAGTTTAGAAGACCGTGCCATACCTCCGCCCTGTTAAAAGATTATTTTTCAAAAAATACCATGTAACAGCGAAAGGAGTAACAAAACATACTCCAAGTCTCAAAAAACGGTGAATAAGTTTTTTATTTTAAAGAAAAAATCAGCAAATTTTTTCCTCGCCTAAAGATATCTCCTCCCTGAAGGCCATTAAGGTATTGCTTCCACGAACTCGAATATTTAACAATCAACTGATTTTTGTCTGTAATCAAGTAAAAATACATTTCAGTATACTGATAAAAATTCAAGCCAAGTTACCAAAGTCTTAACAAAAAAATCCGACGCCAAAAATCGTCTCATTTATACGGCTCTTTATGGAGATGACACGCTGGCCAAATTCCGATCTGATAATTTATACTCTAAATAACCCTAGATACCTGATATCAATTGCTTAAGGCGGGAGCCTGAACAAGAAGGTCCGAAAAATCGTTTTCTTTTATTGCTTAAGTCGATAGATAACCTATCCAAGAATATATTTACATAGTTATAGAGGCCAATTGTAAATATTTACAAAGATACAAGGCCAAAAGCAGAGAAGCGATTGATATTTGATATTGATATTTCGTACTATTGAAAACTTTGAAGCGCGTTTTCTCCAGTTTTCATTTTCATGATGTTTCCAAATTGACGGGCGTGATAACAAAAAAACTAAACGACCTATTGAATCAAACCAAAGTTTATTTTCATCAGTATGAAAATCTCTTCGATGTGAATTTAAAAAATCGTTGAAAAAGTCTTTTAAAATAATTTGTATTGCACGTTAAAAAGTTTTTTCTTTTAACACATTTTTTTTCAAACCTGAGAAACGTTATAATTTCACGATTTTTTCAGCTTTTTCTTAATCCACCCAGAATTACGAGCTGCATCTTTCCCGCCGATTGGGGACTGCAGTAGCAAGACGCACATGGAATAGGCTGATAAATCTGCAGTCATTTATTGTTTCATGTTAAAAAAAAATGTCTACACATTTCAAGTATAGATGAGAATACACCTCAATGTTTACTAGGCTCACTTGTTTTTTTCCCTTCTAAAAAAAATTCCGAAAAACCCTTTTTGGACCTTCTAATTCAGGCTCTGCCTTAACGCATGTCAAAAATTCTAAAGATTCCGAAACGACAATAAAAACAGGGGATCACTGAATGTTTAAAGAAAATATTAATGATAAAACTTAGAAAAATGTCACTAACAGAAGAATTTTCGTAGCCGCGACTTTTCCGAAAAAATGTCCAAATCTACTAAATTTGCGGGAAATTTTTTATTCCAGTTCATCATTGTGTATAATACATGATTGTGACTAATTTTGATTGAGCCTTACTGTAATTTATCAATGATTCAGAAGGGCCCTGCTTATGTCCCCATAAAATACGGCCCTCCGCGAAAGGAATACCTTAAGGGGGTCCCGAAAAGATAATCAGCCGGTTCAACGTTGCGTCTGCACAGGTACGAACCGAATTACCTGCCACTGTCCTATTACGATCGTGATCCTCGTTGCCACCATCAGCGCTATTTCGAACGTACAGACCCGCGCGAGTCGCTTTATCGTGAACGCAACAGTAGGCGTCATTATCGAGATCCCGAAAGATCGGAATTCGTGGCACTTCCGGTACTCAAGACACTGGCAAGAGCTGCCAACGTTGTGATAACATCAATTCTCGGGAAATCGAGACCCGGGGTGGTTCGTTACTTTTCTTTCGTATAGCTTCTGAATCGGGAATTACTTGGTACCATTGATCGCTGTGCATTGACTTTGCTTGATAGCAAAAAGGGGAGGAACTCAAATTTAATAAAGAAATAAGGAATCCTGTTATTAGTACAGTCGTGCTGTCGCTGAAAAATCCCGTGATCGGAAGAAAATAGAAGGCCAGTTTTTTGACAGGTGATACTGTAGGTGCCGCGGGTGCTAAATCCAAGTTTGCCTAAAAATCGGGGTGCAGGGTTTATTTTTAGGGGATGAAGGCGGATGGGGGCAGATTGATGCCAAACTACGGCCCCGACGAGATTGGCGCCGTGAAACAAAATCTGCAGAAAAATCCGGGCTTTAGTTTTGTCCCCAGCGCCGAAGTCGTGGAAGTACATTTTGGAGGTGAAAAAGTGGAGTGGAATTTTGAAAAATCAATTTCAATTAAATAACTCTTTAGGAGAAATACGGACACTTTTTGTTAAAATTGGAAAAGTTGTAGCCCTTGAAAGGAAGCATCGATCGAGTATTTGATCATCACTCTCCGATAATAACTTAACCCCCAAAAAAAATGTTGAAGTATCAAAAAAACATTGTTTATTGGATAACTCATGAACAATCGATTTTTCGGACATGGTTTAAATGTACGAAATGTAAAGAATAATTTTCTCTATGTTTTCGTTTCTATAGACCACGTTTGAATTGTGCCTTTCCAACTCGGAGGTTGAAAATTAAAAAAAGAAATTCTGGGAAAACTATTGACCGCACGAAGTCGCCGGTGTGGAACAATTTGTAGCTTGAACCCTCAGCTACATGTTTGTCCACAGCGCCAAAATTGTATCTCTTTATTTTCGATCAATAATTTTTCCAGAATTTCATTTTGAATTTTCAACCCCCGGAAGGGGTTGGAAAAAGCAAGATTCAAGGGTGGTCCATAAAAATGAAAATATAGAGAAAATTATTGTCTACATTTCGTACATTTGAACCATCCCCGAAAAATCGATTGTTTTTGAGTTATTCAATAAACAATTTTTTTTGATACGTCAACAATTTTTGTGGAGGTTAAGTTATTATTGGAGAGGGATGATCAAATACTCTATCGACGCGTCTTTTCAAGAGTTACAACGTTCCCATTTAAACAAAAATTGTATGAATTTTTCCTAAAGAGTTATCAATTTAAGGGAGCTTTCCAGTGTGACAGCCCGAAAAATCGCTGTTTTTTGCGATTTTTTTTTTAAAGAAAAAATAATCTAATCGGTCTGGTTTTTTTTGTATATTAATTGGGTATTGAAGAATACAAAACAATTTTTTAAAGATCGATTTATTTATTAATTAATATCTATAAAAATGATAAAACAATTGTTGCAGAAAATGCACTTGGATGTGGCGTCCACGTTGGGGGTCACAATTTTGATCTGAAACAAAAAACACAAAAAGATTATTGATCGGTATATAATTGGCTTTCGTGCTATGGAGGCTTTTTTTTTTTTGCAAAAATGGCGCCGGTTTGAACAAAAAGTATCGATTTTAGCATTTTTTTTGGCAGTTTTTTTTACAAAAAAATAGGAAGATGTCAAAAAAAAAAGCTTCCATAGCACGATAAACAATGACGTTAAGAATATTGTGTAAAAAATTCAACTCGATAGCTGTAAAACTCTGCCCTCCAAGTTGGACACCGTTTTGAAAAATGCTGTTTCGAGAAAAACGCGTTCAAAGTTTCAAGTGAGGGCGGGCAGACGGCCGACGCGGCAGCTGTAGCGCTCCGTTGCCTTCTTCCAAGAAATGCTGTACAGTAACCGAAATAATCTGAATTTCGGCATGAAAATTTCAGGGAATATTCGGAAGAGTGTATACTATTCGATAAAGCAAAAAAAAAATCGATTTTTTGAAAATTTCACACTGGAAAGCTCCCTTAAAACTAATTTTTTTTAATTTCATCCCACTTTTTCAACCCCAAAATGAACTTCCACGACTTCGGCGCTGTGGACAAAAATAAAGCCCGGATTTTTCTGAACATCTGTCTCCCGACGCCGACCTCGTGGGGTTTATAGTTTGGCATTAAGGCCTTTCGCTACTCTAGAAGCCGAAAAAATAGGCTTCTTGGAGAATTTATTCTTCAGAAAAACTACAAAATAAATCGAGATTACAAAAAGGGTGTTTATCATACATATCAGTGACTGTATACAATAATTTTTTTGAAGCGATTAATTTCAAAATGGGGGCTGTGCAGCGTTTATCTCAAAACTGCATTTTTTAAGTTGGCCGGAAACATAACTTAGACAATTTTTACCCGATTCAGTTGTAATGTTGAATATATCTTGAAAAATACATTGTCGATGGAAGTACGTAGGATTTTTTTTTTATATTGCATAGTTCATTTGTTATTAACAATTATCTGACGAAATTTTTCGCTTTCCAAAAATTTGCCTATAAAATCGCCAGATAATTGTTAATAACAAGTGAACTATGCAAAATAAAAAAAAATCCTACGCACTTCCATAGACGATGTATTTTTAAAGATATATTCAACATTTCAAGTGAATCAGTTAAAAATTGTGGAGTTATGTTTCCGGCAAACTTAAAAAATGCAGTTTTGAGATAAACGCTGCACAGCCGCCATTTTGAAATTAATCGTTTCAAAAAAATTATTGTATACAGTCACTGAATGTATGATAAACACCCGTTTTGTAATCTCGATTGATTTGGTAATTTTGCTAAAAAAATCCCCAAAAAGCCTATTTTTTCGGCCTCTAGAGTGGCCTAACCCCTTAACCTACCCGCATCCGCCTTCATCCCCTAAAAAACCCCTACACCCCGATTTTTAGGCAGACTTGGATTTAGCACCCGCGGCACCTACAAAAGCACCTGTCAAAAAACAAGCCTTCTAATTTTTTCCGATCCCAATATACAGCACGACTGCACTATATGGCCAACCAGATGTTTCGATGTGCATTTAACATTGACTTGAAAGTCCGTCGCCTGCTCTGAACATTGCGATCAATTTTATCTACGTTTCCGCCATTCTTCTGTTTATCAAGCACGTGCTGCCAAAATGATCGTTTTGTAAATTGCCGAAGGCTTTAGCCTCAAATTTAGTCTCAAAAACAAAATTTTAAGTACACAGAAGATGTTGAATGTTTGATGAAGGCACGCGAGTCATGCGTTATCATAACCCCCGCAGAACGGTAGCAAGACGAATCAAGCTTGTGTTCGAGTCGACCGGAAAGGAGGATTCCGTGAAAAGAATCCTTCGTCCAGACGAAACAGAAGTCAGAGTTCCGTGACAGGAGAACGGTCTTAGTTCTCGGTGAGAATGTCAGACCGCTTTCGATGCTCCGATGGAAGGAGGGATCATGGATACGAATGCCGAACGGAAAAGTTTTGGATTCGATCAATTTTTCAGACGCACAAGTCGTTCGTCTGCCGGAACGCCTCAGGCGAAAAAAACCACCAAAAGCAGCGATGAAGGGCACGATGTTGCTGCGCAAGTGGGCAGTGTACAGTTGGTCAAAATATCCGCTGAAAAGTCGATCGGTAAGATCGATGAAGCTGATGGCCAAGGAACTGATCACCGGGGAACATTGTCGAGAGTGGAGAAACGCAGAGATTCGGAAGAAGTCAAGAGAACGGGCGAGGAACCGACAGATGACTTGGAAAAGTTGCCGAGAATGGAGACACCCAGAGAGTCGAATGAAAGCAGGAGAATGGACGAGGAGCCGAAAGATTACCCGAGAAAATTGTCGAAACGGAAGAAACGCAGAGATTCGGAGAGGAGCAGGAAAGAAGACGAGGAGCTAAAAGATTACTCGAAAAAATCTGCCAGAATGGAAAAACCCAAAGATTCGGACGAAATCAAGAAAACGGATGAGGAAGCGAAAGATAACTTGAGACAATTGTCGAGAATAGAGGCACCGCAAGAGGAGCTGCAAGATTATCCGAAAGAATTGCCCAAACGGAAGAA
The DNA here is from genome assembly GCA_944452715.1 of Ophion slaviceki. Lineage (NCBI taxonomy): Eukaryota > Metazoa > Arthropoda > Insecta > Hymenoptera > Ichneumonidae > Ophion > Ophion slaviceki. The sequence continues at coordinate 19,173,606 of OX101790.1, forward strand.
ACGCAGAGATTCTGAAGAAATCAAAGGAACGGACGAGGAGCCGAAAGATGACTTCCGAAAATCTTCGAGAATGGAGACACCCAGAGAGTCGAAGGAAAGCAACAGAACAGACGAGGAGCCGCAAGATTATTCGAGAAAATTGCCCAAACGGAAGAAACGCAGAGATTCTGAAAAAATCAAAGAAGTGGACGAGGAACCAAAAGGTGACGTCCGAAAATCTTCAAGATTGGAGACACCCAGAGAGTCGAAGGAAGGCAAGAGAACGGACGAGAAACCGCAAGATTACCCGAGAAAATCGTCAAGAATGGAGAAACGCGGAGGTTCGGAGGAAATCAAGGAGCCGATCGAGGAGCCGGAAGGTAACAGGAGAAAATCGACGAGGCTCGAAAAACTCAGGGATTCCGAGGCAAGCAAGAGAATGGACGAGGAGCCGGAAGATTACTCAGGAAAATCATCGAAAATGGAGAAACACAGAGATTCAGAGGTAAGCAAGGGAGTGGACGAGGAGCCTCAAGATTACTCGGGAAAATCATCGCGAATGGAGAAACCCAGAGATTCGGAAATCGGCAAGAGAACGTACGAGGAACAAAAAGATCACTCAAGAAAATCGTCGCTATTGGAGAAACCCAGAGATTCTGAGGTAAGCAAAAGAACGGACGAGCAACAGGATTACTCGAGAAAATCGTCGAAAATTGAAAAACCCAGAGATTCCGCGCTGAGCAAGAAAACGAACGAGGAGGCCAAACGTTACTCCAGGAAACAGTCAAGAATGGAGACCCCCAGAGTTTCTGAGGATACGAAGAGATCGGACAAGGAACCCAAAGATTCCGAAGCTAGCAAAGAGTACGTAACAAAGGATGAAGTAGGACAGAAAAATCTCACAGAAATCATCAATAATTCGATCAAGGAAGCTGTAATGAACATCGTTAAAGAGGGCGTGTGTCCACTAGCCGATTCTTTGGAGCCTCGTGGCAAAGATCCGTCCAAACCGTTTCCACCACGTACCCTGGGGAAGGCTCACAAGGACAAGGAAAACAAACCAGCCATCCCGAGTAAAATATCATCTGCGTTGCAGCCATCGGCTACCAAGACTCTCGATTCCCACACTCGTCGCAGTCATTCCGAATCCTCCCCGTTCGCATCACCTCGAACGCCACGTAGAACGAGTAATCACGAGAAATCGCCAAGCGTTCCTCGCAATCGCGAACCTTACCCTCGCGTCATCAAGGAACGAACGGGGAAAAGTACGAGGCAAAAAGAAAAAACATCACGCGAGGCATCTGCGAAAGTTTCACGTCAGACGAAGAACAGCGGCCACATCAGAACGGACAACCGTCGGATGACCGGTAACGTCAACATTTACATCTGTTCCGAGGCCAACGAGAACGCGAAAGATTCGCGACAGGATCACGAAGACGACGGTCCGAGCGTCGAGGATTCTGAGACGTCTTCGAACCCGAAGCCAAGCGACGGTAACCTCAGCATCTCGACCAGCCAATTGTTGGCAGCTTTGAAAAAGAAAAAACTGAACAATCTGGATGATGAACTATTGGGTTGTCTCTGCGAGACTCCCACAGACGCCGAACGCGATCGACCTGTAGATGACATCGACGATCGCGATGATGACCTCTCCTGTCTGTGCGAGGACGATGCTGAAACTGAATTTCCAGACTCTGGTTCATTCTCCAGCAGGGACGTTTGCATCTGCGAAGACGCGAAATTCAGTGAAGCCGACGATCCTGGCTCTGCCATCGAACGAGAATCCGGTCGGCGTAACTCGCGTCGATATTCATCGTACGATTATAATTACTCTCGACCCTATGCAACCACCGATCGTCCGACTTACGAAAACAACTGGACGTCACGAAAGTCGAAAGATCAACCGAAAATCTCCAGAAAGGATTTCGGTGAACGCTGCTCTTGCTGCGATCACAAACGTTGTCGGGTAGATCGAACTTTCGCAATGCCGCGTCGTAAAACTTGGACTGCATTGCCGGAGAAACGCTATCGCGAATCTAGTGATGCTACGCACAAATTCCCTTCCATCGTCGAAGAGGAAGATGAGGGCTGTTGCACCGACGAAAAAACGTACCCGCAAAACTTCACCGTCTGCTCGAAACGGCCTGCCGACCCGGTTCCACCCATCACCGCGGGTCGGGGAAAACATCTAGAAAAAAGTCCGTCACAATCTAGGCCTGAACCGCTGAAATTTGAAAAAAACGAATCGCCCAAACCTGAGCCAAAGACGGACCGTGCATTGTCGATTGTTCCTACGAGCGATGCACCAGATCCAATCAACGAAAGAGACGCCATCGACATGACCGAGAACGCGATGCCGAAGGAGCGTGGATCCAACGAAAAAACATCGATACAAACCGCCTCCAAACGGAACTCCGAAGCGCCAGAGGAAGAAGTCTCGATGCCAACCGATGAAGTCCCGAATCAAGAAACTGACAAGCCAACTGAAACTTCATCGCAAAGCGAGACGATGACTCCTCCGGTGATACCCGGGACAAAAAGGAAGAGCTCATTTCTTCGGCGTTCCATTGACAGGGTAATGAGTATCGTGAGAGGTTCAAGAATCGAAGATACAATGGAAGACAAGCCTGATAGAAACAGTATTCAACCAAGCCTTATTTCTCAGCCGAATCCACAGGTCAGCGATGAACCCGCGACCGGCGTTGAGCAGGATGAGCATCTTCCTGTTCAATTCTCCGTCCCACCTACCACAGTACCATTTGTAGTGCCACGTGAGAATACTGCGGAACAACGATCTAAATCAAGAATAAGCACAGCTATAGCGAGCAGAAAGAACTTAGCTGCGGTGTCCAAATATACGCTTCTGTCGAAAGTATCGCCTCCACTCGAGGGCGAAAGAAAAAAGGGATCGCCCTCACTTGAGACACAAGAGGATCAGGGCCAGGAGAGAAAAAAGGGATCGTCTTCACTCGAGACAGAAGAGGATCAACGCAATGACGAGAGGAAAAAGATGTCTTCACTCGAGACACAAGAGGATCAGCAGGAGTACGAGAAACTCCGTGAAAGACTCGATGACCTGTTGACGAAGCCCGCACTCGTGGAAAACGACAGTTGCAAATGTAGCGTTCCAAAAAATCACAACACACCGAGCAATTGTAGTGTATGTTCCAAAAAGGTCGAGACCCAAGTGTCATCTCCAACTGCTCAGAATGTCACAGGACACTGCAACTGCTGCACTGGAAGGAGCGTATCGATGGACGAAGATGCGTCCAATTGCCAGGGCTGCGAGCGAGCTATGACCGAGTGCGAATGTCATTCCACCGAGGAGAATAAGCTGGAGGAAGAGTTTTGCGACGATTCAGGACAAAAGTCTCCAGACCCAAACAATCCTCAGTCAGAAAGCCATCGGAAAGCTGCGAGCCTGCAGGAGACCATTTGCTGTCAAAGATGTCTCGATCACAAGGACGCTGGACCCAAGTCGATGATATGCGTTTACTGCGATAATCCACGGGAAATGTGCATCTGCCAAGCGCCTATTAGCAAGTGCTCGCAGTGCTGTAAGTCCCTGGACGCCTGCAACTGCAAGCAAACGCTGTGTTGCGACTGGAGCGGCCATCGAACGGTTTATCCCGAGGACAATGGAGAACAAGCCATGTGCGTTAACGCGTGGAAGCCAAGACGAAATGTCCGGCGATACTTCGCAAGAGCGGCCGCCGAAAACGACGACGACCACGACAAATGCTGGAGAAATTCGAAACCCTACGGCTCGGACGAACTTCCGTATCAGAAACGAGCTGCCTTTTCCAACGTGATGAACGAGCTTCAGCAGAGAATCGACGGTTCGGTGTGCTGCAAGGTGTGTGGAAAGGTCCCATGTCGATGTCGTTGTCTCGATGATGAGGCAACGAGGGCGGCCGACACGTGGACACGTCTGAGGTGATTGAGACCATTGTTAACAGAATTTAATTGCCCCTAAGGCAACTGCAATTGCACAAAGCTTCGTCATTCGATCACAACCCCAAACAATCAAACAAACCTCAACATACTGAAAGTGTGCATCTGAACTCAAAGCGTCCACCTAAATTCTAAGAGTCCATCTGGACGCAAAGGTACCATCTGAACTCAAAGTGCTCAACATATAACCACAACCCCAAACAAACGAACAAACCTAAACAAATGCGGTGTCCACCGATGTAGCCTAACCCAAAGAAATCAAACTCCAGGTATGCATTCAATCTCAAAGAGGCCATCATTAGACCCCAATCCCAAACAATCAAAAGCACCTGATCCATTTGATTTTGTCAGTACGATAACCGCCGAAAATTGTTTGTGATTGAGATCATTATTATCAAAGTTAGACATTTCCTTAGGCAACTGGAATTACAAAAAGCTTGGTTATTATTTGACCACAATCCCAAACAATCGACCAAACTTAAACAATCTCAACGTGCCCATCTGGACTCAAAGCATCCATCTGAAGTCAAAGAGTCCATCTGGACGCAGTGTCGATCATATAACCACAACCCCAAACAAACGAACAAACCTAAATAAATGCGGTGTCCATCCGTGTAGCCTACCCCAAGCAAATCAAACTCAAGGTATGCATTCACCTCAATCACCTCATTCCTCATTCAACTCAAAGAGGGTGAATGCATATCTTGTTAGACCCCAATCCCAAGCAATCGAAAGCACCTGATCCATTTGATTTCGTCAGTACGATGACCGCCGAAAATTGTTTGTGATTGAGATCATTATTATCAAAATTAGATATTTCCTTAGGCAACTGGAATTACAAAAAGCTTGGTTATTATTTGAACGCAACCCCAAACGATCGACCTAAACAAACTCAGTGTCCATCCGATCTCAAAGTATCCATCATATGACCACAACCCCAACCAAACGAACAAACCCAAACGAATGCAGTGTTCATCATTGCACCCCAACCCCAAACAATCAGACTGAAGGTTTTCATCCAACCTCACAGAATCCACCTTTGCACCCCAATTCCAAACAATCAAAAGCATCTGATCCATTTGATTTCGACAGTACGATAACGGAAGGAAAATTGCGTGGAATGCATAAGAGATCGCGCAGCAAATCGCCAAACGATAGTTGCAAGTGCGGTCCCACTCTTCGGCGAAAGAGCGCCGCGCAGCCTGTTGCAACGAGGATTTGTGACAGATGCAAAACGTCACCGTGTCGATGTAGACGCAGCAGCGCATCGCCACCAACGACACCCCGGGCCAAGTGTTACTACTGCAAAAGTTGGCCGTGCGTGTAAGTTCGACGATAAAAAAAACAACAAAATCTTCCTGCAGCGGAGATGGAAGCGATGGCTACCTATGTACCACTTTTTTTTGAACAGTTGCCTACCGATCATGGCGACGGCGAATACACGACCATTTCGGAACGGTGATTCATCCAATCGGCGAAGAAAGGAGCGTTCAGGCGCGATAGAAAAACCTATCGATTCAAGGATAGACGATGAGAACAATAAACGCCTCGTTCCATGTCTGAGAAGACAACGGATTAGGAAATATTGCTATCGCGACAATCCTAATGGATCTAATCGTTTCGATCGTGGTGAACGAGTCAGATGAGGAAGTATCCGTTATTTTGCAGTCTCCCTCCATCGACGAATGACGTTATCGCCTCTTTCTCGCTGCTCCGTGTGCTTCGATCAGGTGTTCCCTCTTCTGTCATCTATGTATGTAGTCACAGTGTACGTCTCGCGCCGTTTTAACAAGCCCAAACGTCTCAATTTATCGTTTCTGGAGACAAAGAATGTTTTGAGGTAAAAATAAAAATCGTTATCGTTTGTAAACAAAACCGAGTCGTTTTATTTTCCTCAACGATCGAGCCCCCGAAATGTCATCAAGGAACTGTCGCAATGTCGTCTCGTATCTCGCATAGACGTTGATGTGCCACAATCCAACAAAACACTATCGGGCCCCTACGCCAGGCGGGAAACTATGTCAATATTTAATCTTTGACAGAACTTCGAGATGTTTTGAATGCTAAGCAAGCGCCATTTGGTGTTATTTTTCATGTATGGGGTGATCTTGTTTGTTCTGTGGCAAGCTGACAAACAGGTGACTGCCATTGAACTTAGGAGCCAAGTCTCTCCCGTTATTACGTTCGTTGGCATTCGATGCTCGGTTGAAATTTAACAAAAATATCGGAAACAGCTTTAGCAAAGTATGCATTATTTTGTAGATCGTACATTGAGAGGTGCCGAAGGACAAGCAACGGCAGCCCGAAATCGTTAACGATACTTCCTCCAACGATTTTCTCCTGACGTATTTCTTCACGTCAACACCAATTAGCTTTTGATGGACAATAGTCGGCCAACGAGAGTTACCGATCGAACCGTCGGTCGTTATGTAGTGGCGAACGTCATCAAGGCCCCCAGACCGGATGAGCAATGGTCGTTTTCGTGCGATCGATTATCGGTCCCGAGGCTCTGAAAAGCCTGGCAACTTGTACATCGACGATCGCGCGAGCCGTTTCTTACACAAAATTCTCGGGCAACGAGGCATACACTCGTTTCATCGTGCGAGGGGAGAGTAGTAGGGGTTCCACTTGCGCCGCAGCCTGCTATAAGATGCTGTGCTAAACACAAGTCTAGCACAAGCGGTAGCGCACAGTATAGAAGAACGTAGCGTAGAACTGCAGACGTGTAAGCACGATACCTCGCGCACAATATCGTGTTCAACCATCTCGTATCGATTGTTCGTGTTGCTTATTCTTCTTACGATTCTCACTGCTACTCGCGCGAAAGTCATCCTAGAGTGCCCGAATCATCTTCGTTGCTCTTTTTGCCGATTTTTTTATCGTGAGTTCGCCGGGAATACAAAATCGAAAATGGACACGTGTGGTCGCGATGCAACAATGGCGGAAATGAAATTGAAGAAATGTCAGAGTTTGCTGGTGCACGACAAAATTGCGAACCTCGAGGATTTGATAAAACAGTTGCACAATGCTTTCGCTACCGATTTCGTCGATGTGGACCACGTCAAAGCCCTGATGGCCGCGTACAAAAGCAATCCCCAGGACTGGAAAAAATACGCCAAATTCGACAGATACAGGTAGGCCCAAGTACGATCCTTTGTGTTTTTGAGGCATTTTTCCACGGTACTTTTGAGAAGTGTTGAAGTTTTTGTTGGAGTGCAACGAAAATTCTTCGTTATCTTCTTACTTCCGTGTTTTCTCTATTAGTGAAAATCTTTTCGAGTAAATCTAGTTTATAGATCTCCAAGTGGGGCTCTTAAAATATTTGAGTGTCCTTCGTAGCGAGAATCAGGCGAAAAAAAAAATTTGAGCGATACGAAAAAATAAATCCTCATTGGTTTTCAACGATGCGAATGTCGATATGGCAAAACTTGGCCGTTGCATTCGCACGGAAATCAAGTTGAGTGATCAAGTAGCATGCCTTTGGTGTCAATCCAAGCCTTTACAAAAATGAAGCAAAAACACCATTACGATGATACTTTTGTAGTTAGCATCGTTGAAATGCGACGGAAATTGTTTTTTATCTAACTTGTTCATTTTCATTATCCAAAATCTTTTCTCGCACATTCGGATTCCAAATCTCTTAAAGAATTCCAGAAAAACGTTCGAGTGATTCTCGTAATCGCCAAATAAACGAAAATATGCAAACTCCAAAATCATACACAGTAAAAACAATACAAAATTCAACATCCTTTGCAATAAAAAATAAAGTTTTTTTTTAACTGGAATATCCTTATTTTCTTGCTCGAATTTCTTGCACGTGCACAATGAATATTTTTCCCAAATATTCGAGAAAAATCATCGCGTCAATTATAGAATTACCATGGTCGGGAAAAAATTCAATTGTGCTGTACAATTTTTTCCCACGTGAAAATGCTGAGATTATTTCGTAACGGTTGAGCCTCGCCACGTGCGTGTATGCACACCCGAGTAACGGTACATCGTTTAATGAAACTTCCGAAAATTGAGGTTTGTTCCTTTCACGATCGAAACTCGTTTCACACCGAGTTGAACAATCGGTCCGAATTCTTTCTCCAAATATCGGACCTAGCGAGTGCTCGCATCCGGGATTCGTTAATCCAGATAGGGTCTCGACGAGCACGAAGGGGTTATCGCTCACAGATACGCACGCATGTACACACACGCGCACAAAAATACGCGTAAATGTTTCCATTTTTCATTCGTAATAAAAATAAATCAAAAAAACCAGTTGAATCTGGAATCGTCAGCTTTGCGATAAATTTGTCCCGCAAAAAACCAATATTGTTTTTTTTTCTTCGACAATCAACAATCTCAGCAAGTCGGGGCGAAAATTCGAAAAATTCAGCTGAATACAGAAATCGCGTCGAACGAAGCTGACACGTTGAGTATGACCTCGTGCGATATGGTTCAACGAAGAACTTCTCGATAGTTCGAAAACAAGGCGTTAAAGTGTTGCAAGCTCGCGGGCGATAACGAAAGTGAGAGTGCGATTTGAGATATTGTTATGCGCCAGTCGACGACAACTTTGCAGGAGCAATCAATTTCTCTGGCCAATGCGAAACGGCGATACGAATAATCGTTGCGTCATGGAGAAAAAATCAAATGAATGGAAGAAAATCGTCGTCGACCAGTCGCGGAAAATTAGCGACAATTCTCGTATATACTTCGAGATGGGGGAAGGGACGCTGGAAATGTGACTCGGATCGGTCACGAACAAACTTTACACGTTCGAGAATCGTTTCGAAGCGTGCAAAGGCTTTTGCAGTACGTGAAGAATCAGCTCGGCCGACAGTGAACGTCTACTTGTGAACTTTAGTTGCTCGCTTTTTATTCCATTATTTCTTCCTTTTTACCGGCCCCCCCACTCGACTTCTCTTCTCCTTTCCAGCACGTATATTCCCTTTCTACTCTTGCATTCCGGTCGATCAGGAGCATCGCGTTACACTGTCATACACTGTACTGCAATCGAAAGCTGAGGAAAGGCAGCGGAAAAATGCACGCGGTGGAAAGAAATAGAAAAATAAAACGAAATGTGTGAAACTCTACAATTATCTACCTCCGATCGGTCGGTGAATCGAGTTTGCACGAGAAAATTCCAAGTTTACGAGTATAAATTAGCATAGCAGAGTTTGGAATGGAAAATGTTTGAAATCAAGTCGCAAGTGCCTCTCGTGATTTATCGAGCCAATGTCGAATCAATGTCGGATTACCTGCTATTGTGGTTCTTACAAATTTATTTTGTACGAAATTTTATATGTATGAGCCTATTTCATATGGGACGAAATGTCTACAGAAATTTGCATACAATTTTATTTTTATAAGTTAAGGGGTTAGGCCACAGTAACGGGTGTAAAAACATGTGCGAATTTAACAATTTTTTTCGTGTGAAAAAGTGATTCAGTCATAAAATTAATTACACATCTATTTAGTATATTCATACTGTATTTAGTATATTCATACGGCCATTTTGTACATCGAAAAATAAATATATATATTTTCTAACAGCTTCATATTCATCAAGCTGTTAGAAAATATAAATATTTATTTTTCGATGTACAAAATGGCCGACTACTAATATTTTCTTTTGTTATTTTTTTTAGGCGCTCCGCGGCGTGACATTTAGCATCGACAATTTTTGACCCAGAACAAAAAAAAATTCTCGTCAATCTACATTAGAATGCCTAGAGAAGTACATACGGAATTGAAAAAATATTGTTTTATTCAAAAGTTGTAGGTACTTGAATGAATTTTCACCGAAAAATTTCGTATAAAACTGCTCATAAAATGAAAAGTTTTCGATTAATCAGAAATTCCGTACGTACTTAGCTGCGAAATGCAATTAGGAATATAACTTTTGAAATTTGAAGTAAATCGAGTGAAAATTGTTGAAGTTATTTGTCACGCCGATTGAAAAAAAAGCTGTTTCGAGAAAAACGCGTTCAAAGTTTTAGGTACTCTATGGCCGTGCCAGAGGTGGGCTTACGTTGTACGCTCGAAGTCGGTGAAAAAAATGTTCCTGCTATAAATCGAATAGTAACTTATTCTTATGATGATAAAGCACCGTTTTAGCCGAAAAAAGTCGGTTTTTTGAAAATTCTGCTGTGGCCTCACCCCTTAATATCAAATTTGTATACAATTCTATTTTTACAAGTTAATATCAAATTGTATTTGCATAACATGTTAGAAAATATTTATTTTAAATAATCAGTTATGTAATATTGATAAGTTAGTATAATAGCTATTAATAAGTACAAAACACTTGCAATATTATTAATAACGTCCGTAAAATGTTATAAATGAAATTATAAATTACATTTTTTTAAATAAAACTTTGTTCAAAAATGTTATATAAACGAAATGTCATTTCATTAATATAAAACATCTAATTCAAATACAAATTGTATTCAATTCTATTTGCATTGAATGTTTGTATAAGAATTTGTATGAAATTTCATTAAGACGGGACACCACTGTGACGGGGAAAAAATGGATTTTTTTTTGTTGTATTTTCTCAAAATGTACATATTTAAGAATATGTGATCAAATGTTCAAATTGAAATATCGAAAATTGACCGAGTTACAGACGATTTAAAGAGAGCAGGTAGCGCAACGATTTACGTATACTAAAACTACCAATCCCGTTTTTCTCTAAACGACTTTTCTGGACCTTGCCGAAATCATAAATGTAGCTATGATTGTCGGATTTTTCATATAAAAAACCAACGTTTCCGTAACTGCAATAGCTATTTTTATTTATTTATTTAATTCAGTATCTTTTAAGACCCCGAATATAAGTTTTAAAAAAACTTTTTTTTAACACCCGCCATTTTGTGAATTGTTTTTTTTTTAAACGGCTTTGTACAACGAGAACTACATTTGTATAGATTATAAAACGTTGTTTTATTTTTATTCTTCAGACCAACCATTTTTAAGTTATCGATCCAGCCGTTGAATTACATTTTTTACACAGACGTTCTATTATTCACACAGAGGTCCTATCACTCAAAGTTCACAACCTCGATAACGTTGTGAAACTCAAATTTTTCGAAATAAAAATTTACACGAAATAAGTTCAATGTATGCATAATAACATACACTTTTTCCAAGTCCCAAATAAATAATCGAGTAGATTTAAAAAATCGAAAAAAACAACCTTTTTCGGTCCGTCACAGTGGTGTCCTCATTTAATGCAAAATTTTTGTACAACATTTTGTTTGCACACAACGTTTGCAAAAATACGTAGACAATTTTATCCGCATACAAACCGAGATAAAATGCCAATTTAATTTATGGCTTCGATGAAACGAGAATAATTTCCATTGAAAGTCTAATTAATCCGTATTTTCGGTTCCATTCATCAGGTACACGAGGAATTTGATTGACGAGGGAAATGGGAGATTCAACCTGATCGTCCTTTGTTGGGGCGAGGGTCACGGTTCGGCCATTCACGACCACGCGGGTGCCCATTGCGTGATGAAAGTGCTGCAGGGAGAATTGTGCGAGGTAAAATATCGCGGCAGTCCGGACGATAGGAGAGAAGTCCGCTCAGGAAGTTTCTCCCATGCAGGTCGTTTTTTTTCGGCTCTTTCATAGCCACAACCTTTGTCAGCGAAATAAAATGATGAGAAAGCAATGTGCGAGTTCCTAATTTGCACGATTTTCATCTCAACCGTCGTGCCATAATATTCTACGTGAAAAAAGAAGTCCGATATCTCAAAATCCCGATAAACCACAGGGTTTATCACGTTTCCTTAAGGGGAGAGAAACCTTTAGGCAAGGAAAAAATTGCTGATTTTCATGATTTTTATTCTAAGGAAAAGATTTATCCACCATTTTTTAGACTTAGTGTACGTGTTGTTACTACTTTTGGCTGTTAGTTGGTACTTTTTTATTAATCTTCAAAAATGCCGGAGGTATGGCACGGTCTTCTAAACGGGTTGCGGAGGATGTTGTCAGACGGCGTGACACGTAGCATCGGCGGGATTAATCTGAAAAAAAAACCAACGAAGACTTTTCTTTCATTAACACTCATATGCGGAATATGAACTAAGAAAAAGTGAGAAATGTTGAAAATCGATCAAATGGTACGCTTCGAAACAAAAAGATTAAATTTTCCGGAAGAAAATGGGTACATTTGGCAATCAAACAATACTTTGTTTTGTTCAATAATATTTAGGGTCATGTTTAGGCAATAAAGTTGGAAAGATTTATACCGTATTTCATCAGAATCGGTTAATTCATTTTTTAGTTATATATCACGCCAATTTTGAAAATGTAGTTTAGAAGACCGTGCCACATCTTCCCCATTTTCAAAGATTGTTCAAAAAAATACCATGTAACAGCCAAAAGTGGTAATAAAACGCCCTAACAAGAAACATCACTTAAGGCGTTACCCCCACTTGTAGCGCAAAAACAAGGCCTTTTTCATGAATTTTTTTAAAGAAAACTACAAAAATTTTTTAATCGATCAATATATCATCTTAAAGAACACATCTTAAAGAACTTTCAGTAATTTTTTATTGAAAAATATTACATTGTTTAGTGGCAAATGGCCGTCAATGAAATAATATTTTTATATACACGGTTTGCGGTGACCAACATTGCGTCGAAGTGGATCATCTGAAAAAAAAAATGCGGATGGATTTAGTCAAATATAAGTATAAACTAGTCTTTAATCGAAGGATTTTTAAAAATATTCATTTTTCACAAAATGGCGGACAGTCAAAGTTAATGGTTCGATTTTAACGAAAAAAAACGGCCGTTTTTTGGCTATAAAACGGCCATTTTTTTCGAAAAACAAAAATCGAACGATTAAATACTACATTTTTATGTATTAAATAAGCCTGCAAAATTTCAAGAAGATCGGTTCATTAGTGTTCGTGGAATCTTGGTCACCGGCTTCAGAAATGCCATTTTGAGAAAAACGCGTTTAAGGTTTCAATTTTAGTTTACACGAAGAAAATATTTTTTTTTGTAAACTTACATAGAGTCATCTATTCCGGGCCCATACTTCTGTATGGGCCCGGATACTTATACTTCAAAAAAATGCAATAAAAAAAATCGATTTTTTCAAAATCGCAAGTGGGGGTAACCCCTTAAGTGTCCGCCCTCGATTTTGTTGCAACTCAAATATGTGATAAAGCATTGAAAACTATCAGACACGTATGTTTTTTTCGGCGAAAAAGGGGTTTAAGCGGGGAAACGACCCCGCAAAGAAAGGCGTGTCACCCCTTGATTAAATTTTTTCAATACTTCTATAATGGGATTTTCACCGCTTTACATGAGAAGAATTTGGGTTTTTGTTTCATTCAGATCGGTGGACTGCTTGTGGGTGAAACTGCAAAACTGCAAGAGGGGTGGTTTCCCCCCTTAAAAACGTTTTGCGCAGATAAAAAAATACGTGGCTATGCGTTTTAAATGTTTTATCACATATATGAGTTTCAACGAAATCGTAGAGCGGGTCGAATAATAGCTGATTTTCGCGATTTTTTTCGATCGTTAAAATACGCTAATCAGTCAGATTTTTTATGTAAAATCAAAGCACTCACGAATAATAGAAAATACATTTTTAAACGTTTATTTTTTTTTACTTTTTTTACGGTTGTCGCTACCTTGCTATAGAGGTTTTTAAAAATCAAAATTAACAAAATGGCGGCGGTTTGAAAAAAGTATCGAATTTAGCTTATTTTTTCGACGCCTAAAGGTATCTCCTGCCTTAAAAAGTTCACCAAACTGAAGCCTGTTTTGGGTACAGCGTTTTTATTGTACGAAGAACAAATTGGCTTCGATTGCAAATTAATGGAACGTACGATTTCGATACGTAGACACGATACGCTTGGCCCGACGATACTATTGAGACGAGAGGTGACGACGAGGACAAGCTAGATGAAACGAGCCGAAGTACGTTCGGCCTCGATGACGTTTGTTACATCAACGATGCTCAGGGATTGCACAGAATTGAGAATCCGAGTGCGATCAATCCGGCGGTGTCGTTGCATCTTTACTCGCCACCGTTCGACACTTGCACGGTTTTCAACAAGCAGACCGGTCAAAGGTTACCCTGCAAAGTGACTTTTTGGTCGAGATACGGCGAGCACCGCAATCGGGTAAGAACGATTCTCCGTTTCGTTATCTCCATCCGCAATGACCGGCAACGATGATCCAAAGAGGAAAAAAACATGGTTCGCGACTGAGGTTTAAGGTTGTTGGTAAATCATTTTTGAAGGGTGGGGGGAGAAACGAAGTTCTCATGTTAAGGGCGGGGTTAAGTTAATTCGGCGAAAAAAAGGCATGTTTTTAAGATTTTTTTTGGCGTAACGAATAGTGTTCGTTTATTGAAAAATTTGCATATAATAAAGTAACATTTGAACAACATTCTCCTAAATTTGCATTTCAAAATATTCAAAATTGAGCGAGTGAAAATTAAACCCCGGAGGCGCCTCGAAAAAAAGTTGGTTTGCGGTGTGCACCATAACTCGCAACAGAATCATCTGAAACAAAAAAATCAAAATGCATTTGTTAAAGGAGATGTTTCTCGAGGTAATGACGGGAGGATTTTTTTTTCGATTTTTCGATTTTTCGTAGCACTTGGGAGCCAAAAACCCGATTTTCGCTAAAAAAATCGGCTAATTTGTTGTTGAAAAATTAGTAATTATTAAAAAAAACATAAAAGCTCTCGACAATACCTGGTGAATTATGTGAAGAAGTACTGTGCAAAATTTCAAAGCGATTGGTCCAGTAGATTTTGAGTTATCGTGCACACGGACTTCAAATATGACAAGTCTCAGAAAAACGGTTTGAAAAACGCAGAAGAGTTTGGCCGCTTAGCGCTCATTGTACATAAGTTTGAGAACACTCCTCGATTGCATAAAAATCTGAGAAAATTCATGCATATTAAAGGTACTCAAAAGATTAATTTTGCATAATAATAATTCCAAAATGTTATTAACAAAATGATAAAAAAAATAGGCGGCAAGAGGGGAGTCCCCCTCTTGCCGCCTGCCCCGCGAAGACCCTGAGCAGCCTCCTTAAGGGGCTATACCAGTGTGAACGATGAAAATTTGGGTGATCTTCGGGAATTTTTTGGAAGAAAAGTACTCAATACAATGTTTCGGAAAATTAAGAATATATTTGGCTATATTTGACCTATATTACATAATTTGTTCATAGAAAAATATTGAGATCCAAGCAACTTATGCGCTGCCTTCGGAGGCGCAAAAAAAAAAGTTCTTCCACTGCTGATATGATTCCGGCCGATTGAGCAGCTGAAACCGAAAAAAAAGTTACACTGGAAGGTATTTCCTGTACAATGACGTAGGATTTTCGAAAAATATCAAAATCTAACAAAATGGCGTAGTTATGAAAAAAGTATATTTTCTTGCCTACAAAATGGTCGTTTTTTCAATGCCAAATTGTCAATTTTCATCCAATCAAAAACATCCTACGTCATTATATAGTAAATATATTCAAGTGTACTCAGTTCAAATTTCAAGTCAATCGGATAATTGCTATTTGAGTTACAATGTCAGCAAATTTAAAAAATCTCACTTCGAGAAATACGCGTTTGGAGATTTAACTATCGATTTTTGCAAGATAAAATGATATTGATATAAATTATATAAGTGATAATGATATTCTTGAAAGTATAAACTGTCAAAAAGGGCAAAAAAAATCGATTTTTCGAAAGTGTCACACTGGTATAGCCCCTTAACGTATTTGAAATTTGTGCGCTAGATTTGATTGGTTGCCACATTTTAATACATACTGCTCAACAAGCCTCACTTCTTCGTAAAATGGTCACATATTTTAAATACATTTTCATTAATTAGATCGGTAACCTGTCTATTTTTTTCGGTAATATTGTTCTGTACACTATCCTGAACAAAATTTTCGTTCGTTGGGTCACTTGCTTCATAAATGCGGAAGGTATACGCAAAAAACTGAAACGGTACCGACGTTGCCCCGTACAACCAATACGATCAAGTGACAATTGATGTAAACTTAAAAATGTAATATTCAATAAACGAGTGCGGAAACCTCCGTTCTCCTTTTGCCAGTATATTCAGAAATTATACCATAACGATTGGTAAAATTTTCATTGATATCTATTTACCCCAATATTTTTAAGCAACAACCTTAATTATTCCGCTTCGTAAATTTATCTGCACACAGGAAATTCAAGATTCCCGATCACCCGAGGACAACTGAGCCACACATCGAACTGGCAACCTTTTTTATCTTATTTTATTTACGTATACGACGGCGAGTCTGAAATCTCTTCCGTATCTCGACGTGCTTAATTCGCTGCAGTATGTAATTGCAAAAGAATAATAACGGGATGAGAAAAAAAGGAAAAGGAGAAAGAGAACGGAAAAGACGATCGAGCGGCGGGTTATCGAGCTTATCGCTCGTTCCTCGGGTCAAACGAGCCTCTTTAGATGGATCTAGAAACGTCTGTTCCTCCTCGATGCTACTCTTATCGACGAAACGCTGATGAAGCGAGCGCGCGACTGTAAATTTCGTCACGATGCGCATATCCGACTTACCGCTGTACTGAGATCAATTATTTGTTCCAATCAACCAAATATACGATACATCTGACATTTTTTTAATTTACGGCCAATGTGTATTTTCATTTACCTCTGACTGAATGTTTATTGGACACGTAGAAATTGTTATGTTTGAAGCACATTTATCGACACAAAGTTTTCATTGAGTGTCAACTTCGGAGAAGTAATTCATTTAAGGCCTTAGGCGACAGTAACAAGTATAAAATCATGTGCGAATTTAACAATTTTTTTTCGTACGAAAAAGTGATTCACTAATAAACCTAATGACACATCTATTTAGTATGAATATCAAGCTGTTAGAAAAAATATTTTTTTTTTCGATGTACATGGCCGATTACTAATATTTTCTTTTATCTTTTTTTTAGGTGCTCCGCGGCCTGTCATCCACAATTTTTTACCTAGAACAAAAAACGAAAATTCTCGTCAACCTACATTAGAATACCTAGAGAAGTACGTACGGAATTTAAAAAATATTGTTTTATTCAAAATTTGTAGGTATTTTAACTTAAGGCGTTACCCCCACTTGTAGCGCAAAAAGGCCTTTTTCATGAATTTTTTAAAAGAAAACTACAAAACTTTTGTAATCGTTCAATATACCATCTTAAAGAACACATCTTGAAGAACTGTCAGTAATTTTTTTATTGAAAAATATTACATTGTTTAGTGGCAAATGGCCGTCAATGAAATAATGTTTTTATATACACGGTTTGCGGTGACCAACATTGCGGCGAAGTGGATCATCTGAAAAAAAAAACGCGGATGGATTTAGTCAAATATAAGTATAAACTAGTCTTTAATCGAAGGATTTAAAAAAATATTCATTTTTCACAAAATGGCGGACAGTCAAAGTTAATGGTTCGATTTTAACGAAAAAAACGGCCGTTTTTTGGCTATAAAACGGCCATTTTTTTTTTTCGAAAAAAAAATCGAACGATTAAAGACTGCATTTTTATGTATTAAATAAGCCTGCAAAATTTCAAGAAGATCGGTTCATTAGTGTTCGAGTAATCTTGGTCACCGACTTCAGAAATGCCATTTTGAGAAAAACGCGTTTAAAATTTCAATTTCAGTTTACACGAAGAAAATATTTTTTTTGTAAACTTACATAGAGTCATCTATTCCGGACCCATACAGAAGTACGGATCCGGATACTTATACTTCAAAAAAATGCAATAAAAAACCAATCGATTTTTTCCAAATCGCAAGTGGGGGTAACCCCTTAAGAAGTGAATTTTCAGTGAAAAATTTCGTTATAACTGCTCATAAACTGCTCATAAAATGAAAAGTTTTCGATTCATCAGAAGTTCCGTACGTACTTCTCTGCGAAATGCAATTAGGAACATAACTTTCAAATTTGAAGTAAATCGAGTGAAAATTGTTGAAGTTATTTGTCACGCCAATTGGAAAAAAGCTGTTTCGAGAAGTTTCGAGTAGTCGGCCATTTTGTACATCGAAAAAAAAAATTCGGTCAGCTTGATATTCATACTAAATAGATGTGTAATTAATTTTATGAGTGAATCACTTTTTCACACGAAAAAAAGTTCTTAAATTCGCACATGATTTTATACCCGTTACTGTGGTCTAAGGCCTTGAGTCGAACGAATTTTTGAATATTTGTTCTTCTGATGAATGACTTGTTGGATTATAATGAATGTTTAGCAGGTGGAACAAGAACGAGCTGTGCATCGGTTTACAAACGGCAACATCGTGCTGCGATCACGCATAACCTCAAAACGTAACCTTTGTAAAAATTGTTTCTCTCCCGGTCAAGGCGATTACAATTTGAACATTTCGGATCCGCTGATGCCAACAAAGCCCGAGATTTTGAGTGCAAAAGGCAACAGAAACGAAAATATTTTTTGGTGGAATGAATAAGGTTATCAGACGCGAATAAAATACTATGAGAGTGATAAAAAAAAAACACTTTTTTATCAGTAGTCGTATTTTTTAGCCTGACAAGGGGAGGACGCCAATCGGGACCGGCCGATTTCGCCCAAATTGCGTGGGTAGAAGGAGGTGGGTCCCCACTTAAGGGAGAATATCAGTGTGACAGGCTGAAAAATGAGGTATTTTTGGGATTTTTTTTTAACGGCTCGATCAAGTTATTTGAATTTTTGTGTATTAATTATTGAAGTAATGAAGCATACAAGGAAATTTTATTTTTTATTTTTGGTACATTTTATTAAGCAGAGGAGCGGTCGCAAAATGGCGTCTCAAAAAAAGACTCCCCGACGGTTGACAGCATAAGTGCCACAGCAAGTATGTAAAATCAAAAATTCAAAAAGATTATTAAATTATAATAGTATAGCTATCGCAGCATCGTAGGAAATTTGAAAATTTTTATTAGAAAAAAATGGCGGCCATTTAAAAAAAATCGAATTTTACACAAAAATTTTGTAGTAAATTGTTAATAAAAAAAAGTAAAGAATTTAATAAAAACTCTACGATGCGACGATAGCGATAAGTTTTCTGAAGAGAATCCTTTTTGAATGAAGTCGATTGGACGAAATTTGACAAAGTTATGCTGTCAACCAGGTCAAAAAACATGGTTTCGAGAAAAACGCGTTTCAAGTATAGAAAGGCCCGTATAGAAGGCTCTGAGAGCGTCGACGCTTGGCGCCAATTTCGAATACTTTTAAGCCGAATATTGTTTTGAAAATTTGTAGGCATATTCTTAAAGGCCAAAACTATCTATTTAAGAAAAAAAAATCGATTTTTTTCACACTGATATTCCCCTTAAGGTAGTACTAGCGGATTGACTAGTCAACAGAAGATCTATAAATTATCGAATCTGAAAAAAGCAAAATATAATGTAATTGGGTATAATAATAAACATGATACAGAAAATAATTATTTGAGAAGTGCATGTAATAACTGTTTGTATTATAGTTTGTTAAGTGAAGTAAAATGGCAATCAGATTTGACTCGAGTTGTCACAGGGTGCCATTTCATAATTCTGGCAATATTCGTGGCAACGCCGTATTCAGGTGCTTTCAATACATGTCAAGCATGTATTTGTTTACCGTATGTGTAATCGTGTGTTGTAGTGTATGTGTAATGTGCATATTGCAACAAGAGAGATGGCAGACACGGATAGCGAACGCAAAAATGAGTCGATTGAATCGATTATATCTGGTCAAAATGTCCCCTAACCTACAGGGTGTCCAATAGGAAGTTGCTGAAACTAAATAAGTGTCTCTTCCCTCCATGAATTCAATACGGGTTCCTTTTTCTAAGGCGCATACCTGAGGCCCCGCAGTTTTATTCCAGCCGTGGCGTTGAAGCAAGTACGCGCGCGTCAAAATGAGTGAGCTCACCACGGAAGAAAAAGTATATCTTATTGAGTGCTTCTTCTCGAGGGGAAAAATGTATAGTAATGCGTATAGAGGGTTTCGTGCTAAGTTTGGAACTCATAGAGTTGCCAGCGAAAACACTCTGAAAAGGTAAGAATTTAATATTTATTCATATTCATCTATCACACAACTTGAGTTTCAATTCAATTAAACTGCATTGAAGTAATGTGACGTTAATTTTTGTAGGATAATCGATAACTTCGTGAAGTATGGTACACTCCAGGACCGTAGACACGAGTTGCCAGGTCCATCTGTTACGGTGACTACACCAGAGAAGATCAACGAAGTTGAGAATTATTTCAAACAAAATCCAAATGATTCGATTCGGAAAGCTGCTCAAGCATTTAAAATAACAAAATCATCACTACACAACATTTTGAAATATTTTTTAAATTTTCATTCGTATAAAACAAGCATTCATCAATTGTTAACTGAACATGCCATGACGAAACGCATCAAATTTTGTAACACTATTATGGGAATGTTTGAAGCCGAAGAACTTAATGAGAAATTGATTATTTATTCCGATGAAACACATTTTTGCATGAATGGGTACGTAAAGAAGCAAAATTACCGGTTTTGGGGAACGGAAAATCCCAACATATCGCTAGCGAAGTCCCTTCATCCACAGAAAGTAACGGCATGGGCAGCGATTTCAGTAAAAGGAATTTATTTGCAATTCTTGGAATCTACGGTAACAGGAGAGAGTTACAAACAGCTTTTGGAAACGAAATTCTTCCCTTATGCAAAAAAGAGGAGACTGGTTGAAAATGTTTACTTCATGCAAGATGGAGCGACGCCGCACCGGACTCATGAGGTGTTTGAAGCTATTCATCGCGTAAATGGGATTCGAGTAATCGGTCTGGGGTACCCTAAATTTGCTCAAGGCGGACTAGAATGGCCTCCGTCCTCACCGGACCTGAACCCTTGTGATTTTTTCTTGTGGGGTTACATTAAAGATCATTGTTACGCTAAAAACCCCAGCACAGTAGAAGAACTGATCGCCGCCATCCAGAAAGTGGTTCGCGGCATTACGAACGATATGTTGGACACAGTTTTTCACAGTTTTCAAAAGAGAGTTGATTTTTGTGCACAATCTAACGGTTCGCACTTCGAAAATATCTATCATTAATCACTAGACTTTTTCGTTATTTTTATAAGATGTAATAAATTGACATAAAAAATATTTGACTGGGTTTTATTTATGTGCGTTTAAAACTGCTGAGTTTCCTCTATTTAAAGCAATTTGGCTTTTCTGATTCTGTGCACGTGTTTTAAAATGACAGTCGATTAGTTTCAGCAACTTCCTATTGGACACCCTGTATATTTTTTATGGAACATACGTGACCACGACAGTTTTCTTTTTATTCGTCACTTTTCGCATAGCTCTGATCTAACCGGGAACTATTATTATTTCCGTTCCAAAGTTCGATCCGCACGGATTCCCTATATGGTGCGAGTTAAATGCATTGATTTCGTGAATTAATTACTATTGTATTTAGCTGGTAATTCCTGCAGAGTTTACGCGGATGTCATTTTTTAAGTCTCTACTACAGCATGAAAAAAAAAAACAATTTTTTTTCTAATGAGGAGGTTCGTGCACGTACTACCTTAAGGTAGTTGTCTCGCCAAGGCGTTTTTCTGTGGATTTTGTTTTTATTTTGAGGACACATTCAATACATTATTAAGTGATTACTACCCAAACTTTCAAAAGGATTCACCGTGGTGCATTCGAGATATTGGCAATCAAAGATTGC
Organism: Ophion slaviceki; assembly: GCA_944452715.1. Lineage (NCBI taxonomy): Eukaryota > Metazoa > Arthropoda > Insecta > Hymenoptera > Ichneumonidae > Ophion > Ophion slaviceki. The sequence continues at coordinate 19,195,257 of OX101790.1, forward strand.
ACGATTTAACACGTGTTCGTATTAGGAACGGTGAAAAATTTCCCATTTCATGCAATAACGTCGAAACTTTTTTTACACATTTTTCTTTAAAAAATCTCAATTACAGAGGAACATATGACGAAGTGGATAAAAAAAAGTCATGAATTTTGACCGTCTAGTTTCAGAGATATAGCGATTTAAATTGAGCAATGTCTAGCGATACTAGCACCACGAAGCGACTGGAGCACACTAGAGCCGGCTACCTGGCAGCGCTGTAAGCGTTCGGCGCGTTTATCGGTAGAAAATGTACGTAGAGACGCGGCAGATTTTTTATATTTACTTTTTTATATTACTACACACACACATACACACACACGCGCACACACACACACACGCACGCACACACACACATATTAGAGTGGCCCAAATTTGAGCTTCTTTTTTTTCCTTTTTCTCACCATCCAATTGTCTTCGTTAAAGAGAAGAAAAAAATGGCCACGAAATCTGCGAGCGGTGAAAATTATTTAAAGGTCGCTCAAGAGCTTCGAAATTTCCAATTCTCGCCAATTTTTTTTTATTCATCTCACTCATAAATGTGACGCTTCGTAAAATTATCAAAATAATCAATCGTTTTTCTTCAGAAACTGATTTTTCAAATTTACCTCACACTACTAACCGAAGAATTATAATCTGTGTTCTCACAAAATGATCCTTTAAAGCTCTTGCCGTAAACAAAATTTTAGATCCCCCGATTTATCGGGTTAGAAGCGTGAGGTAAATTGAAAGAAATCCGTTTATTAAAAAAATAGGGATAAATTGTTTTGAAAATTTTACAAAGTGTTAAATTTATGACTGAGAAGAGGAAGAAAAATTGCGACAATTGGAAATTTCGAAGCTCTTGAGCGAACACTAAATATTCATTGGCCAGCTAGAGCTTTTGCGAGCTTAATTTAAAAATAATAAAGCGTTAAATTCATAAGTGAGAAGTGAACGAAAAAAAAATCGTTTTTTTCTAAAGAAAACTTGCATTTTTGGGAGGCTTGATCGACCTCTAAATATTTTTTGACCGCTTGCAGATTTCGCGACACTTTTTTTTGAAGACGATAATTGGATGGTGAGAAAAAGGAAAAAAAATATAGCTGAAATTTGGGCCACCTTAATATATATATATTGCTAGGTCAAAATTAGTTAATGAATAAAATAAAAATTCCGCTGAAACAAAAAAAAAACTTTTATTTTCAATTAATCGAAGTGAAATTCATCAATTCAACGATTCACGATACGATGTCCCACATTTTCGTTGTTCACAACCTCTACATGGTTTTTCTTTTCGTTTTCTCTTTTTGCACGAGTCATATTTTCGACGGCTTTTCTATTTTTGGCGATCGTTTTTCGTTTGGCAAATTTGCCTTTATGTTGCACTTGTACCATTATTCCGGCGACAGCTCAAAATTTGCATTTCCGTTTATACTAAATGTCACGACAAAAATTCGCTGGGCTTGCGACGTTGCCACGATCTCCGCGCTCGCTAGACTACAGTAGTGTGCATATCCATATACGCAGAGTGTCTACGTATTGGTAGCTGGAATGGATAGTCTGCTACAAAAGTGAGGGTTAGGTGATGGAGGGAACGTTGTTATTTTTGGAACTCGAAACATTATATTAGGTGTTTTCTTCATTACTTTATAAGTTTCTTACATCCTGATAAGATGTTCAGCCTACAATTACTACCTTAACGTTCCTCAAATATTTCCCCTGAGTGGGCCATAGGAAAGGGTAAAACGCTCTTCAAAGACTTCCGGGTTAAGCCTGAGGGATTTTTTAAAAATTATTAGAAAATAAAAAGTTCAAAAATTCTTGCAATTAATTGTCTACGGTGCTTTATATTCATTATCAGAAATAGTTTCCCAATTTTTAGAGTGATATTCATCGTGGAAAAACATTTGAAACACACATATCTGTCACACTAGGCACATTTTACAAAAGCATTGTTTAAGCAGTTACATTTTTCCGGAACATGCTTCATTGTAAAACACACTTCATTCGAGTTTCGAAACGAAGGTTTTTCCTTTGTCAATTTGGATGCAAACCAAGCGTACTGGATCATAGGGATGAACATAGGAGTACTGAATTGGCGCTGCACTGCTTGTTTTCATTGAAAACTTCACCTAATTATATAAATAAACTGCTTGAATATATTTAAATTCCACAATAAATAGTTGAACATTGCGAGAAATTGAAAAAAACAGTTGTTTTAAGACGTTACCCCCACTTGTAGCGCAAAAAAGGCCTTTTTCATGAATTAAAAAAAAAACTACAAAACTTTTTTAATCGATCAATATACCATCTTAAAGAACACATCTTGAAGAACTTTCAGTAATTTTTTTATTGAAAAATATTACATTGTTTAGTGGCAAATGGCCGTCAATGAAATAATGTTTTTATATACACGGTTTGCGGTGACCAACATTGCGGCGAAGTGGATCATCTGAAAAAAAAAATGCGGATGGATTTAGTCAAATATAAGTATAAACTAGTCTTTAATCGAAGGATTTTAAAAAATATTCATTTTCCACAAAATTGCGGACAGTCAAAGTTAATGGTTCGATTTTAACGAAAAAAAACGGCCGTTTTTTGGCTATAAAACGGACATTTTTTTAGAAAAAAAAATCGAACGATAAAAGACTACATTTTTATGTATTAAATAAGCCTGCAAAATTTCAAGAAGATCGGTTCATTAGTGTTCGAGTAATCTTGGTCACCGACTTCAGAAATGCCATTTTGAGAAAAACGCGTTTAAAGTTTCAATTTCAGTTTACACGAATTTTTTTTTTTTTTTTTTTGTAAACTTACATAGAGTCATCTATTCCTATACTTATACTTCAAAAAAATGCAATAAAAAAAAAATCGATTTTTCAAAATCGCAAGTGGGGGTAACCCCGTAAAGAAACGGTAGCAGCGAGAATCGAACCCAAGCCAGCGGGGGACAGGCGATGCGCTTGACCACTGCGCTGCGCCGCTAACTTGGAAATCATTGAAAAAATATCCCTCAAGCTCCAGTCAGAAATATTTGGAGAGCGTTTTTTGCGATAAGTAATGCCCTTCTGAACCAGGATATCCAATAATAAAAAATCAAAGAGATTTCATTGGTATATTAGTTTCTCCTGTGATTAATTGAAGGAACTTCCGAAATATTAAATACAAAAAAATGGGTGTGTTCAAATTGAGAATCTTGGTTTTCGCGAAAAAAATGGGCATTTTTCGTTCATCAAATTGAAAGTAAACATCGGAAAAAAAATCCTGCGATCAAAAACTATATTTCTCATATAGAAAAAGCCCTAAAAAATTAAAATAGATCCATGCAGTAATTTTTTAGGTATTTTGCTCGCCGACTTTGAAAACGTACTTACGAGAAAAATGACTTTGAAGTGTCGAACGACGCTCCGAGCGTTCCGACAGGCGTCAACATGACAGCCTATGAATCTGTCATTTTTTATCCGATCACTTTGAAATTTTCCGAGAGCATTTATACAATGATATACTGTCAAAATCTATGGGTTTTGAAAAAATTAATATTTCGACTTTTACTGCTAGGCATAACCCTGTAAATGTATAATTCCATCGTAGTAACTGAAAAAGACTTTAACTTGAATAAAAGTTTATTGCAGTTAAATATACAAATTTTTGTACAGTAAGTTGTAAGTAATTAGGCATTTAGATGAAGCAAATATACAATTTTATACAGTGTCAATCAGCATATAAATATATATAAATCGGTGAATATAATTATAACATAAATAAGTAAAGAGATTTCAAACGAGTATAGCGATGATTGGCTAGGACGAATAAAGTTTACAATATTTACAAGCTGAGAGTAACCACGAGCCCTCCCCTTCAACGTCGAGCTGGTCGAATTATATACTCGCATTGCTTTTTTGACAAACAACGTGTACTTATTTCGATACATCGAACATTAAAAATCCAAATTTTTAATCCACCGAAAAAAAGAATCGACGGTAATGAACAAATGGCTCGTGGATTACACATGGATTGCCAGCAAAAAATGGATTTCTCCAGAATTTAAGACTTCAAAATTTCACCCAAAACTAGTCATGCCAAAAAATCAGCAAACTTTTCTTTTCTTCGTATGATTTGTTGATCTCGCTGAACGCTTGGAAATTTGCTCGGAATTTTCCATCGTTTTTTCTTAAATCTACCTTTTAAATTTTCGAAAAGGCGGTATTTGTGGAGCTGGTCGTTCAATGGCTCGTCAACTCAAGAGTCTCACAAGAAATTAGCCATGTCGAAAATGTCGATAAAATAAATCTTCAATCAGTTTTACAAATGCAGCGCTTTTTGAATGTTCAAAAATAGACATTTTAAAAAGGAGGAAGAATTTCGAAAAAAAAATCATAAATGTTCAGAAGAATTAACGACTTTGTTTATTTCGAAGAAAAAAAATCCTATTGCCGAGCATTTTATTTTTAAAAATCCGGAATTCACTTTAAACATTTCTCAATATGTCTGCATAATTAAAATCCGGAAAATGTACATTTGAATTGTTGTCAAAAATTGTTGAAAACTTTTAGTTTTAGGAAAGTGAGCATTTTATTTCAAACTCGTCCGAGTCAAAATGACGCAGGGTGTCAAGGAAGGGTTGAACAATCCCATATAGGGTCGCCTGTCGTAACAAAAATGCCAGCATTCAGCCATTAAACGGTTTGCTGATAATCGGCCAATGATTCGTCGACCAGCATTGGGGTACTGTAGGCGGATGAACGGCTTGCCAGATCTATGCCAGCCATTCGTGGGCCAATACTATCGCACCGATAATGTGGCGATCAGCATTGGGGTATCGTAGGTAGATGAACGGCTTACCAGATCTATGCCAGCCATTCGTGGGCCAATACTATCGCACCGATAATGTGGCGATCAGCATCCCATATAGGGTCGCCTGTCGTAACAAAAATGCCAGCATTCAGCCATTAAACGGTTTACTGATAATCGGCCAATAATTCGTCGACCAGCATTGGGGTACTGTAGGCGGATGAACGGCTTGCCAGATCTATGCCAGCCATTCGTGGGCCAATACTATCGCACCGATAATATGGCGATCAGCATTGGGGTATCGTAGGCAGATGAACGGCTTGCCAGATCTATGCCAGCCATTGGTGGGCCAATACCATCGCACCGATAATATGGCGATCAGCATTGGGGTATCGTAGGCGGATGTACGGCTTGCCAGATCTATTCCAGCCATTGATGGTTTGTTTTTGGGCGTTTTGCAAATGCAGGTCGTTAAACTGTAACACGCAAAAACAAGGGATAAGGTTTCGAAAAGCATATCCTACTGATGAAGCTGAAATTTTGCACCGACCTTCTTTTCAATATTTTAAGAGAACCTTTAAAAGGATATTGGCGACCAGCAATAGTTTTCGATATATCGGATATTGAAAGTTATTTATTGTACTGCGCTTCTACTATATTAAATAAATCCAAACAAAGCCATCCCACATGGCAAGTGATATGCACATACGGGCGAGCACTGTTTGCCAGGAAGCAGCGCGGCCGGAGGAGTGGGGGGTATCCATGGGATATATAGATATACTCGTATGGCGTGAAATAATAAACTTTACAATGCGATGTATGGAAAACTATTGCTAGTCGTCAAAAATCCGTTAACGGTTTCTCTTAGGATAATGAGAGGAAGCTCGGTGCAAAATTTCAGCTCGATCAGAGGATTATGCTTTTCGGAACTTCACCCAAAACGAGCGAGTTATTTTTACAGCCTAAATGGACCAAAAAAATTGTCGGTAAACTTTAATGTCACGAATAAAATTATCGGCATAAAAGTAAGGAACGAACAAACGATGGGTTCTGTAAGTGTTAAAATGGCTAAGTGGGTAGGGCGCTCGACACTAGAACGAAAGGCGCAGGTTCGATCCCGATGAAAGGTAAAAATTTGAACAATGCAGAAACTGTTTTTAATGCAATTATTCTATGTACATGGGCATAAGTAAAGCATAAGAAAACAAAAAAGATACTACTAGAATTTTTATATTCATAATTTGTCAATTTTTTGTTTTTCATTTCCGGCAGAAGATCCGGCAGCCGTTGCTGGGCCAATATGGGCGTATGATAGTTGGCCCAGTCTTAGCAGCCATTCATGGTTTACCATTACCAACCATGCATGGTGCGGATCTGGCCCGTTTATATAGCCATTACCGCGCCATCGTTTGTTCTCTGGCAACCAGTCGTGGGCCATTACTGTGCCGATTGTAAAACCCTATTTGGGATTGGGGTATCGTAGGCGAATGAACGGCTTGCCAGATCTATTCCAGCCATTGATGGTTTGTTTCCCAAATAGGGTTTTACAATCGGCACATTAATGGCCCACGACTGGTTGCCAGAGGACAAACGATGGCGCGGTAATGGCTATACAAACGGGCCAGATCCGCACCATGCATGGTTGGTAATGGTAAACCATGAATGGCTGCTAAGACTTGGCCAACTATCATACGCCCATATTGGCCCAGCAACGGCTGCCGGATCTTCTGCCGGAAATGAAAAACAAAAAATTGACAAATTATGAATATAAAAATTCTAGTAGTATCTTTTTTGTTTTCTTATGCTTTACTTGTGTCCATGTAAATAGAATAATTGCATTAAAAACGCTTTCTGAATTGTTTAAGTTTTTGCCTTTCATCGGGATCGAACCTGCGCCTGCATTTGCAAAACACCCAAAAACAAACCATCAATGGCTGGAATAGATCTGGCAAGCCGTTCATTCGCCTACGATACCCCAATGCTGATCGCCACATTATCGGTGCGATAGTATTGGCCCACGAATGGCTGGCATAGATCTGGCAAGCCGTTCATCTACCTACGATACCCCAATGCTGATCGCCACATTATCGGTGCGATAGTATTGGCCCACGAATGGCTGGCATAGATCTGGCAAGCCGTTCATCCGCCTACAGTACCCCAATGCTGGTCGACGAATCATTGGCCGATTATCAGCAAACCGTTTAATGGCTGAATGCTGGCATTTTTGTTACGACAGGCGACCCTATATGGGATTTTGGATGTTTTGCAAATGCAGGTCATTAAACTGTAACACGTAAAAACAAGGGATAAGGTTTCGAAAAGCATATCCCACTGATGAAGCTGAAAATTTGCACCAACCTTCTTTTCAATACTTTAAGAGAACCTTTAAAAGGATATTGGCGACTAGCAATAGTTTTCGATATATCGTATATTGAAAGTTATCTATTGTACTGCGCTTCTACTATATTAAATAAACCCAAACAAAACCATCCCACATGGCAAGTGATATGCACATACGGGCGAGCACTGTTTGCCAGGAAGCAGCGCGGCCGGAGGAGTGGGGGGGTGTCTATCGGATATATAGATATACTCGTATGGCGTGAAATAATAAACTTTATAATGCGATATATCGAAAACTATTGCTAGTCGTCAAAAATCCGTTAACGGTTTCTCTTAGGATAATGAGAGGAAGTTCATTGCAAAATTTCAGCTCGATCAGAGGAGTATGCTTTTCGGAACTTCATCCAAAACGAGCGAGTTATTTTTACAGCCTAAATGGACCGAAAAAATTATCGGTAAACTTTAATGTCACGAATAAAATTATCGGCATAAAAGTACGGAACGAACAAACGATGGATTCTGTAAGTGTTAGAATGGCTAAGTGGGTAGGGCGCTCGACACTAGAACGAAAGGCGCAGGTTCGATCCCGATGAAAGGCAAAAACTTGAACAATTCAGAAAGCGTTTTTAATGCAATTATTCTATTTACATGGACACAAGTAAAGCATAAGAAAACAAAAAAGATACTACTAGAATTTTTATATTCATAATTTGTCAATTTTTTGTTTTTCATTTCCGGCAGAAGATCCGGCAGCCGTTGCTGGGCCAATATGGGCGTATGATAGTTGGCCAAGTCTTAGCAGCCATTCATGGTTTACCATTACCAACCATGCATGGTGCGGATCTGGCCCGTTTGTATAGCCATTACCGCGCCATCGTTTGTTCTCTGACAACCAGTCGTGGGCCATTACTGTGCCGATTGTAAAACCCTATTTGGGATTGGAGCAAAAACTTTTTGGCAATAGTCCATCAATCCTAAAACCTTCGAAATGATTATTTTATCAGATTTCTATCGAATCGCAAAGTGAGTGATTTCCTAACGAATCAAATTTGTGTAGGTGTAATTAACGTTCGTAACCCTTGATGAGGGTTAGCCCTTGATCAAACAGAGCATTGAACAAGACGAACACGAGAGTCAAACCATTAAAAGATATTTCTTATTTACAAGACACCGGATTAGTTCAGTTGAGTCAAATAATGGCTTATGAATATTTTTTTCGATAAACCTAAAAAATGCATACCAGGTATCGATATATTCTGTAGAAACCATTTGTGTTGCTACAAACTTGAAAAAGTATAACATTATCGATAATTATTATGAAAAAACTGCGTCAGCGAGTATTTTATACAACTCCGAACCCAGAACGAAATTTTGAGTAATTTATAATTGTGCCTATTTATATTTATGCCACGAGATTGTTTATTATTACCATTAATAAATATTACGTATTGAAAAAATACGGCAACTTCGCGGACATTGAGGTTGGCAGCAATGTTTTCTATTCGCCAGCCAAGATTCGTTATCTTTCATCAAACATTGATGGTTCAATATTGAATATGTCTGGTTTACGATGGGCAAGATGGGTATTTTTTTCCAAATGTTTACCAAGATTCAGTTTGCGTCAATTGGTTGTTAGAAATAGTTTATCTTGCTGCTAAATAGCCAAAAAAAAATACATCACCCGTAGCATGAACGTCTTGCCCATCTAACCGCCCGCGAAACTACATAAATTAAACTATTTTTTATCTCTGGTGTTTCGTGGTGAAAAAAATTCACAAAGTTTCAGTATAGTCTAAACAATATCATATATTTTTTTCACATTTAACCATGGATCGTGCCAAACGCTCCAACCTCCCAAAGGTAGAACGAGCGCGCGCTCTTGATGTCTATAGATTTTGATCGAATTTTAACCAGACATTGCTCATATCATTATGCATGTTTGAGTGAAATTTCAGAACAGTCGACTATTTAGATTGGTTTTAAAATTGCAACATTTAACACTGCAGGGTCTGCATTGAAATTTAGACGGAATAATTTTCCGTAAATAATATTTGTCCCCTATAATAAGAAGACAGATGGCAACACCGCATCGTTCCACGGACCCAATGACGTAAGTTTGCGCGGCATATTTAAAATATTACTGCAACACACATTTTTATTTGGAAGTAATTTTTAATCGAACAAAGTTTTTTATAAATTACAAATTAACCAACACTTTTATTCGTTAATGAAGATAACATAAAAAATATAAAATATTAACATTTATAATGCAAATATTTTTTTTACGATTAAAGTTTTTAACTTTAGGAACACGATAACTATTTTTTTTCTCGAACTATTGAACAATACTGTTCTGCGGTGTTGCCATATGTCTTCTTATTATAGGGGACAAATATTTTTTACGGAGAATTATTCTGTTTTAACTGAACGTTTTTAGCAAAAATGAAGAGTAAACGCAATCCAAACTTTTTTCACTCTTTCCCTAACTAGTTTGCTATCTAAACATAATTTTTTTTTCAAAATTTATAAACGCAATAGAATGGTACGAAGAATTATGTGACCTGACTTTCAGCCAACGCAGACCCTGCAGTGTTAAAAGTTGCAATTTAAAAACCCATCATCTCCCAATCTAGATAGTCGACTGTTCTGAAATTTCCCTAAAAAGTGCATAATGATATGAACAATGTCTGGTTATAATTTGAACGAAATCTATTAAAATCAAGAGCGCGCGCTCGTTCTACCTTAAGGGGTTAGGTCACTATAGAGGCCGAAAAAAGGCTTTTTGGGGACTTTGTTTCAGAAAAACCACAAAATAAATCGACATTACAAAAAGGGTGTTTATCATACATATCAGTGACTGTATACAATAATTTTTTTGAAGCGATTCATTTCAAAATGGCGGCTATGCAGCGTTTATCTCAAAACTGCATTTTTTAAGTTGGCCGGAAACATAACCCAGACAATTTTCAACCGATTCACTTGAAATGTTGAATATATCTTGAAAAATACATTGTCACACAGTATTGTGGGAAATCACAGTAGCACACAAAAAAATAGGCATATTTTCGGGTATTAATTTTGGCTGAATAAAAGTATCAATCGAAAATCTGTAAAGTAGGTTTTATAGCAATACTAAAAAAGTACAAAATGTAATTTTTTCAATAAAAAATATTTTAAAATGGCGGCTGCGCAGCATATGCCCCAAGGCGCCTTTTTTTGAGCTCGCCGAAGACATAACTCGAGCAAATTTTTACCGATCGACTTGAAATTTTGACAGTAGCTTCGAAACATCTTTCTCCACGAAGCTACGTAGGATTCTTTATTTTATATGGCTTACTTTTTTTATCGACGATTTTATGGCGTCTTTTTTGTTAAAAATTTAACTTTATTTTCAAACATGCACCATTTTGCGAAAAATCAATATATCGAAAAAATCCTACGTAGCTCCATGGAGAAAGATGTTTCGAAGCTACTGTCAAAATTTCAAGTCGATCGGTAAAAATTTGCTCGAGTTATGTCTTCGGCGAGCTCAAAAAAAGGCGCCTTGGGGCATATGCTGCGCAGCCGCCATTTTTAAATATTTTTTATTGAAAAAATTACATTTTGTACTTTTTTAGTATTGCTACAAAACCTACTTTACAGAATTTCGATTGATACTTTTATTCAGCCAAAATTAATTCCCGAAAATATGCCGATTTTTTTGTGTGCTACTGTGATTTCTCCCCTTGACAATTATCTGACGATCTTTTAGGCAAATTTTTGGAAAGTAAAAAATCGTCAGATAATTGTTAATAACAAACGAACTGTGCAATATAAAAAAAAATCCTACATACTTCAATAGACAATGTATTTTTCAAGATATATTCAACATTTCAAGTGAATCGGTTGAAAATTGTCTGGGTTATGGTTCGGGGCAACTTAAAAAAACGCAGTTTTGAGATAAACGCTGCACAGCCGCCATTTTGAAATTGATCGCTTCAAAAAAATTATTGTATACGGATATACAGTCAAAAAAATTATTGTATACAGTCTTATTATATACATTCTTATAAAATTATTGTATACAGTATGATGTATGATAAACACCCTTTTTTGTAATCTCGATTTATTTTGTAGTTATTCTGAAAAAAAAATCCGCAAAAAACCTACTTTGTCGGCCTCTAGAGTGGCCTAAGGCCTTAAGCCACGTTTTCCTTCAGCCGTTCGTGTCTAAAGTGTCCAGAAAGTGCAGCTGAAAGCGACGGATCCAATATGTCCGTGGATCAGTCGGTTATCGTGTCCAGTATCCAGCCGACGTAGTAGGGAACATTCGTGTAAACACCGGGAGAGCCCTCAACGCCGCAGCTGTAAGGTCCGAAGCTGACGATCCCGTAGATGACGTAACGCGATCCGCGGTAATCCCAAGGGGCTGTCGCTTGAAGAGGACCGCCGCTGTCACCGGAGCAAGAGTCCTTCTCGCGGATGCCACCGGCGCATATCTGCTTGTGCCATATCTTCGATATTTGATTATTGTACGCGAGGTTGCATTTTTCCGTGTCGACTATTGGCAACGTAACTTTGAGAAGACGCTGACTCCTGGTGCCCGATTCCGTCGTGCCCCAGCCCGTCACGACGAGGCGTCGGGACTTGATGAACGCCGCGTCACCCAAAGGCAAACATATTGGCCGTACACTCGGTGGTTCCAGATCCGCCGTGCCTGCCAATCGGATCAGCGCGATATCGTTGTGGAGCTTTCGACGGGTGAAATTTGGATATACGTGAACCCGCTCGATGCCGTATTCCTGATACTTTGGCGCGCAATTGTAGCCGACACCGTCCTCCCAATAGTCGCAGTCGCGCTCGTGACCCAAATGATATTCGCCGAGTCTCACATTTGTCAACTTCTCGTCTGCAAAAACGGAGCGTTCATTGGTAATGGCGAGGATATGTTTCGAGAGCCCCCTTGAGGAGGCCTCAATGAAATTCGGCGGGCAGACATGGCCGACCTGATAATATCGGTTTTGGGTGGCGAAACTTGAGAACAAGGAGTCTTATCAACGGGCTAGTCGGGTGATCAGGGCACCCGGATGAAAGATGGAAAAGTAGTTGGACATCTGTCATTTTTTAATTGGACATCAAAGAATGAGCCATGTCTCGTATAATGACACGTATTTCAGGGTTTTCATAGTCACTGGAGGTTAATGCCATGACGTATGCGTTAAGGGGTAAAGCCACAGTAGACTTTTCAAAAACATCGATTTTTTTTCTCGCTAAAACGGTGCTTCATCATCATAAGAATAAGTTACTATTCGATTTATAGTAAGAACCTTTTTTTCACCGACTTTGAGCGTATAAGGTAAGCCCACCTTTAGCATGGCCATAGAGTACCTAAAAATTTGAACGCGTTTTTCTCGAAACAGCTTTTTCCAATTGGCGTGACAAATAACTTCAATAATTTTCACTCGATTTACTTTAAATTTAAAAGCTATGTTCCTAATTGCATTTCGCAGAGAAGTTCGTACGGAATTTCTGATTAAGGGAGACTTTGTCCTTGAAAGCAGCGGGAGATGTTAGCGGCTCAACATGAGCAGCTAGAAGAAGAGGAGGTATGCCTCTATCGACCAGGCATTGCCGATTAGCGGTAATTATAAACACATTTGTGTAAACACATTACAAAACTTTAAACGCGTTTTTCTCGAAAACACGTTTTTAAAAATGGCTGACATTCTCCTGACCGCTGTAATTAACATATCGACCTGAAATTTGGAGAGCATACTCAGAAAATATGTCTTCACGGAATGACGGATCGTTTTTTCGATAGATACATTTTTGCATTTATTATTTATCTTTTTATACGAAAAAAAACGCGAAAATACGATTTTTTTTTAAATTGCCGCCATTTTCCGAAATTTGTACTAAACGAAAAACCCATCCGTCATTCCATGACCAAAGGGTCACAGATTGATAATATGCTTTGAATTTGTGTTTCTGATCAACAAAGAGGGGGCAGTGATGTCAGCCGTTTACCTCCCGCGATTTGAGGACCTGTTTTCGCGGAGCTGCAACGGCCGCCATTTTGGTTTTTTTTTTTTTAATTTTTTTAACGTTTTGTATATCATGAATAAAAGCAAGAAAAAAACCGCACTCAAAAAGCTTTACTCGTTTCCTTTAAAAAAAATAAAATGTAAACACCTGAAATATGCCACTCCAAGGACAAAGTCTCCGTTAATCAATAACTTTTCATTTCAAGAGCAGTTTTATACGAAATTCTTCACTGAAAATTCATTCAAATACCTACCACTCAATTCAAATACCCACAGCATTTGAATAAAATAATTTTTTTTAAATTCCGTACGTACTTCTCTAGGTATTCTAATGTAGATTGACGAGATTTTTTGTTTTTTGTTCTAGGTAAAAAATTGTGGATGCGAAATGTCACGCCGCGGAGCGCCTAAAAAAAAGAAAATATTAGTAGTCGGCCATTTTGTACATCGGAAAAAAATATATATATTTTCTAACAGCTTGATATTCATGCTAAATAGATGTGTAATTAATTTTATGAGTGAATCATCTTTCATACGAAAAAAATTATTAAATTCGCACATGATTTTATACCCGTTACTGTGGTCTAACCCCTTAAATTCAATATGGTTGATAGATACAGTGAAAACTCGCTTATACGTTTTTATCATGTATACGTCAAGTTTTTCTAGCCTCGGCAGATTCCGTTCATAAAGATGGTAATAAAGTTTTTATTTCTACGCATTTCACTTATACGTTTTCCGCCCTTATACATTATTAATTTTATTCCCCAGCGTCGGTTTCGAGGTTCATTTTTTTTCAGTTATACATCAATCACACGTGATATTCTCTCGCCGGAGAAAATTCCATGTGACTGTGTTTTGAATTTTTGTTCGATGTTTTGATGTTTTGGTGTTTTGATGTTTTGATGTTTTGATGTTTCTGACCTTGACTTTGTATGCATGTACTGTGATTACATGTCTCATATCAATACGATCATGTCTGTTATTTACTAGTCTGAAACGTTAAAACTTAGTGCTGCAAACTTGCATTAAATAAAAGTCCAAAACGGAAATTCGAAAACTTGAGTTGGTCTATTACTGAATGATTACCAGTAAAATTTCTAATTGGAATACCAAACATTAACATGATAGAGGTACTGCTATTGAAAAACATCGTGAATTATGCACCAATCGCCATTTTCAGATGTTAAAGCGTTTCAGATACATACTGTATCTAACGTCTACGTTATTCTCACTTATACGTCATATTTGATGTACCCCTTGAAATACGTATAACTGAAGTTTTACTGTATTCGCAAATCCAATGTCTATTTTAATCACTCGCGATTTTGAATTTTCGAAATACAACATCGAATTGACATACGATGAATCTACAAAAATACTTGGATTAGTGCTATATCGCATTGCTCATTTCTCGAAATCAGGGGCCTCATTGAAAAAGTATGATCGCCCTTCATGGGCCTATATGAGGTTTAACTAGGGCCCTGATAAAGTTATGGAAAAGCAACATGGACCCGATCAAAGCTCCAATTCAATCTCTGCAACCTGTGTACCAATGATTCATAAAAAATGAAGTAGATCGCTCAAGTATTTTTAGCTACATCAATTTATCAAAATTTCACCAACTTTTCGTCATTCCGTTTTGAATATTTTCCTTCCGGAAGTTTAGTGATGCAATGAGCAGCGGTGAGAACGTAACATTTGCTGATCGAGGAGCCACCGCAACGAAACTCAATGTATTCGCAAATCCAATGTCTATTTACATCTCTCGCCATTTTAAATGTCCGAAATAAATACAACATTGAATTGACATACCATGGAACTTTAGACATACTACATTTAGATTAGTGCTCTACTGCATTGCTCATTTCTCGAAATCAATCGCCCTTCAAGGTCACGCCCCATATGAGGTCTAATTAGGACCCTGATAAAATTAAGGAAAATCAACGTTGACCCGATCAAAGCCCTAATTCAATCTCCGCAACATGTGTACTATTAATGCATCAAAAATCAAGTATATCGGCAGAATATTTTTGGCCACATCAAATCATAAAAATTCCGGGTGGGTGTCGGAAATTCGATCGATCAATATTCAGAAGGACCGAAATTTCGAATTCATTAAGGCCTTAGGCCACAGTAACGAGTATAAAATCATGTGCGAATTTAACAATTTTTTCGTATGAAAAAGTAATTCACTCAGAAAATTAATTACACATCTATTTAGCATGATTATCAAGCTGTTGGCAATTTTTTTTTATATGTACAAAATGGCAGACTACTCATTTTTTTCTTTTGTTAACTTTTTTAGGCGCTCCGCGGCGTGACATTAACATCCACAATTTTTTACCTAGAACAAAAAACAAAAATTCTCGTTAATCTACATGAGAATAACTAGAGAATTACGTACGGAATTTAAAAAATATTGTTTTAGTCAAAAGTTGTAAGTATTTGAACTTAAGAAATAAATTTTCAGTGAAAAATTTCGTTATAACTGCTCATAAACTGCTCATAAAATAAAAAGTTTTCGATTAATCAGAAATTCCGTACGTACTTCTCTGCAAAATGCAATTGGGAACATAACTTTTTAATTTGCAGAAAATGGAGTGAAAATTGTTGAAGTTATTTGTGACGCCAATTGGAAAAAAATCTGTTTCAAGAAGGTTCGAGTGGTCGGTCATTTTGTATAACGAAAAAAAAATCTAACAGCTTGATATTCATACTAAATATATGTGTAATTAATTTTATGAGTGAATCACTTTTTCATACGAAAAAAAATTGTTAAATTCGCACATGATATTATACCCGTTACTGTGGCCTAAGGCCTTAATGATGAACGTTTCAATATAGATAGATCAATCGTATGACAGTCTGTAAAATAATTAATGTGATTCGTTATTGCGTTTTGAATATTTACCTTCCGGAAGTTCGGTGATGCAATGAGCAGCGGTGAGAACGTAACGTTTGCTGATCAAGGAGCCACCGCAACGAAACTCAACGGAGCCAGTCCCGACGTCGTATCCAAGAAGCGCCATCCACGGGAATTCATAAATCGACGTTATATCGCCACCGAAGATACGGCCTTCGGGTATGGGACCGCACTGCTGCTCGTCGAGCAGACGACGATTCGGATGCTGATAAACGGGAACGAGAGGTGGTGGCTCCGTCGCCATTGTCGGCACCATCGGCGTCGTCGTCGTTGTCGTTTCCGGTTCCATGTCGTTGCTCGCGAATGAAATCTTTTGCCCCGTAGTCGTGCTTTTCTCGCTATCCTCCTCGTCGTTCTTGCAACAAACTTTCGGATCCATGCCCTCGAAGCCGCACTGAGCTTTTCGCAGGACACGCAGGACGGTGGGAAG
Organism: Ophion slaviceki; assembly: GCA_944452715.1. Classification (NCBI taxonomy): domain Eukaryota; kingdom Metazoa; phylum Arthropoda; class Insecta; order Hymenoptera; family Ichneumonidae; genus Ophion; species Ophion slaviceki. Next base: position 19,211,782 of record OX101790.1, read on the forward strand.
AACCGGTCGCGGCTTCAGAAGATTCAGCAGGGGATCGCACTGCTTTATATTGACGCATCGTCCTAGACTACCCCAAGGGGTGTAACAATATCCTTCCGCCTCGTTCAACGTTGCGATCATCGCGATCGAAAAAATGAAAATCCACCTTGACATCGCGTCCTTCGCGAGTTTTATTCACTATGACTACTGATTCACTCGCAACGCAACGCAACGCAACGCAACGCAACGCAACGCAACGCAACGTAACGCAACGCAACGCAACGCAACAGAACGCAACGCAACGCAATTCTGCAAACGCAACGCAACACTTCGCAACTCGCAACAACACAAACGTGAAATTTCACGTTTCTGGAGAATACGCGGATCCACACGTGAATAGTCCTTCCAAAAAGGAACAAGTCTTCCGATCCGAGGACGCTGAACGACTGACGTTGAGTCGAAGGGATTTCGAGGGGAAGGACGGCCGAGGGGAAGGGGCTTCGCCGAGAAGAGGGGTCGTCCTGGTCAAGCTTGGCTTAATCGGCCGGTCGTCATAAAAGTAGGGGGGGGGGTCATAATCCGCAAGGGCTAACCGATAATGTTACGGTCGCTTACCTTTATTGTATACCTACAGGTACGTGCGTAAACAATACGTACTCGCAGGATAATCGACGCGGAACGTTATACATCCTCAGACAGAATAAAGTGGAATGGCATGGAAGGGTTAACTTACAGGGTTAACGACGCGTCTCGTATACATCAACGGACAAAAGAGGAATGGCACTCTAATGTGAAGAAAAAAATTCGTCGATTTTATAGTTTGATAGATTTTTAATAATACGAGTTTTAATAAAGTTTGATAATATCTTATGGCTATTAGGGAATTGGTGAGAAAGAAGAGTCGTCGAAAACAATTATGCAGAGTGTAGTATTTCGGACGAAATACATTCGTTGATTCTTCTGCATATTATTGGTGCGAAAGAAAGTCTTCGAAACTTTTTGAAGGTTGTTATGGGGTTTAGCCGTCGGGGGTGAAGTACGAGGGGAGCCGCCTATGCTTATGCACGGAGGCGATTGACTGTTAACAACTGTTAGCTGTAAAATAATCGTCATATTAAACGTACGTTTTCGAACTATTTTTCTACACGGAGAAAAATACGGCCTCAAATTCTAACACTGGTTGCCAGAATTCTGATATCCAGTGCTAGAAAAGTATAGCAGTTTACTGCCAGTTCGGAATTCTAGGATTTGTTGTTATAGAAGTGTAAAAATGATTCTCACACCGTATAGTAAAAATAATGCGTGCATGTTACATTTGAAACTCTTCTCGCATAGGCGCGAGTCCTATATGGATATAGATTTTACTATACCCATAGCATAAATCTTCGGCGTATAGCGAAAAATATTACGAAGTTATTAGTAAAATGTGACTCTTTATACCATACTTTTTGTAGAATACTGCAAACTAATTGTTCCGATCACGTGGGCAAAAGATTTTTTGAATACTACAAAAAATCACAATATGCCGAATAAAAGGTATTGTTTGTATCAGTTTACGTGCCAAATCGTAGGTTAAAATTTAAATTTCTTTATTATTACTGTACCATAATTACAATTTTTATCTTCCATTCAATACTTTTTTATATTTGACGATATTTTCTTTAGAAGCAAAATTAATTGTAAACTTCGAGGCCCCTGTTTTCTCCGCGTACATCTAATTATAAACATACGCATTTTTGAACATTCGGTGATTACATTACTTTTGTTTTTTTACGGTGTTTTCATTACTTTGTATAATTATTTTCTATTACTTCTTCCCGCTCAATTAACGCGAAACGAATTGGCAACGTCGAAAATCGTGGTATATGATAATGCCCAAGGAGCTGTCAAAAATGAATATCGGTCGGAGTAAAAAAGATTCCGCTGAAAAGAAAAAGTGTGTACTAAAGCTGTCTATAATCTCGACGAAATAAAAAAATTTAATAATTTTCCGATATTCTAAAAAAGATGTATGTATGAAAAAAAAATCCGCGTTATTTTGTCTTTGCCTAGAAATGTCTAAAAATGTATCATTTCTGAACATAGTTATTAAATTAATATTAAGTAATTATTACTAATTAAGAGAATAAGTACCAATAATATTCGTTGTTAATTATCCTGACCGAGTAGTTTGCGGTTCGCCGGCATAATTACCGAATACCGATAAGATAAGTAGCATTTGTGCCGTCTACGACGTTGCCATGATTGCACAGTCTAATATTTTGTGTGCTTGATTCTCGCACCAATTCACTATCAAAAACGTTAATAATTTTGTAACGGTACTGTGAATCCTCATTTTCGGGGTACCAAGGGTTAGTCCGATAATTAGTCGAACCGTACCTATTTTTTCAGCTTAGTGGTAACATTCACTCAGCAGATATTAATAACGTACTGAGAAATGATCGGGCGTTTTCCATAAGCGTAATGCAATTAGCCAAGGAAGATCAGCAAAGAGTTTATAAAGGTCCGGGAAAAATGTCAGCTCGGTGGTAACATGTTGACTTAAGGGGTTAGGCCACAGTAACGGGTATAAAATCATGTGCGAATTTAAGCATTTTTTTGTATGAAAAAGTGATTCACTCATAAAATTAATTACACATCTATTAAGTATGAATATCAAGCTGTTAGAAAATATATATATTTGTTTTTTCGATGTACAAAATGGCCGACTACTAATATTTTCTTTTGTTTTCTTTTTTTAGGCGCTCCGCGGCGTGACATTTAGCATCCACAATTTTTTACCTAGAACAAAAAACAAAAATTCTCGTCAATCTACATTAGAATACCTAGAGAAGTACGTACGGAATTTAAAAAATATTGTTTAATTCAAAAGTTGCAGGTATTTGAATGAATTTTCAGTGAAAAATTTCTTGTAAAACTGCTCATAAAATAAAAAGTTTTCGATTAATCGGAAATTCCGTACGTACTTCTCTGCGAAATGCAATTAGGAACATAACTTTTAATTGTTCAAGTTATTTGTCACGCTAATTGAAAAAAAGATGTTTCGAGAAAAACGCGTTTAAAGTTTTAGGTACTCTATGGCTGTGAAGAGGTGGGCTTACGTTATACGCTCAAAGTCGGTGAAAAAAAATGTTCGTGCTATAACTCGAATACTAACTTATTCTTATGATGATAAAGCACCGTTTGAGCGAAAAAAAAATTGATTTTTTGAAAATTCTACTGTGGCCTTACCCCTTAACGCCATAGCAACCTTAACTCCCGTTTTACGAGACTGTTGCACCGCAATAACGAAAAAGCTTTTCAGGTGCGACGTACTTGAATCATAAAAATAAAATGCAATTTTCCATCCATTTGCCAAAACTGTTAAAAACGAATTTTCAAAAATCGCAATATGGTAAAAATCACTTTTTTCAATATGAGTATATTTTCACGGTATATCACATACGAATTAGGTAAAATATATATATATATATATATATTTGTTGAAAAAATACAAAATAGCGGTGCACAAGTCGCTACTACACTATCGCAGCACGCCGTAGCACTGTCGTCAATTGAATCCTGGAACTAAAAGGGAAATATTTTCGTTAATTATATTAGTCTTAGCAGTCGAGTAAGAGTGGGAAATTTAAAAATAATGAAAAGAAAAACAATAAAGACGAGTTTGAAAAACGTTCGTTTTTTCGACCAGAATTTTCATATAAAAAAGTGATACATTTTTTACAATATAGAATTATTCGAAAAAACACTTGGGTTTGTGTGGCCTATCGAACAAACCCAAATAACCTCACACTCACACAAACGCGCACATTTGCACTAGGGATTTTAAATACTTTGCCTCCTCGTGGTACATTCTGGATACCGATAAAATTGTGAAAAATGGTGCTTTGACCAAAAAGTTATAAACTTTGTCAAAAAAAATTTCCTGTAAAAGTTGCTAGTTTTGGCCTGACAAATTTTTCGGTAAAAAAAGTCATGTTCCCGTTTTAAAAAAACATGTCGGCCATCTTAACGTCGCCATGTTAAATTTTAGAACAAACAAAGTTTTTTTCAACATCCCCCTTTGAACTCTAAAAGTTTTATTATACTCAATACTCGAGCAAAGCAGTATTTTTCGAGATGAATCGGGTGTAGGATTAAGGGGAGATATACACCTAGGAGCCGCAAGAAAAGGTCATTTTTGTGAATTTTTTCAAGGAAAACTATTTGAAATTTCGGATTGGGGTTTTAATTATCTAAAAGTATATACATTCAAAAATATGTTTAATTTTCTTTATTTAAAAATATCAAAAATATACAAGGATATTGGATGATCCTTGGAGCGTCGTAACAAAATCTGCGTATACGGTACCCACTGGCGTTTCTTCAAAAATCATCTGAAAAAAAACCAATAAGATTATTACATTAGATACTATAATCTAGTACTTGTCATAGCCGATTTTGAAAATATCGATTTATGACAAAATGGCGGACGTTTGAACATAAATGGTGATTTTTGCGCCGAAAATTAGTTATTATTTTGCCTATAAAACAAAAACTAAGTAACGGAAAAAAAATCCTATGGCAAGTACTAGATAATGGTGTATAGAATAACCACAAAAAACCTCAAGGCAATCGGTTCATTGGTTTTCGAGAAATTTTGGGTCCCGATTTGAAAAACGTGGTTTTGAGAAAAACGCGTCTGAAAATTTGGGAATGAATAGGGGAGACCGGGGCAAAATGGTATAGCGGGGCATAATGGGACCGGGGCAAAATGGGACCGGGGCAAAACAGGTTTGGGGCAAAATGGAATAGTGAAAATCAACACTGCTGGAAAATACGTCATTGGGGCAAAACGGGACTGGGGCAAAATGGGCCGGAGAAAATCAGGCTCCTCAGAAAGAGGCGGTTGGGGCAAAACGGGATCGGGGCAAAATGGGACAGTGGAATAATTCGATGCAGAGGCGAAAGAAATGCAGGGGTAAAAAACGAGGGGTAATAAAAGAGTGAAAACAGGTTTTATTGAATGTTACACGATATTTGGGTCACACTCTACTTACGATACTATAATTTAACGGTGGCAATGTTTAATTTTTATTGCTTGTTTAACTAAGCTAATTTTTATCGGCACAATTGTCGCAAACGGACTCGATTAAGTTATCGTCAGCATGGGCACATGAATAGTGGGCCCATTTGTTATTAAAGTTTGTTAAACAATTACTTTTGATTATGCGGTCAGAACTGTACCAAACTTGACGTAAATTGTTATTTGAGCCTTCTTATTCGATTGGTACAATTTCTTTGTCGTTATTAATTATTTAAATAATCAAGTAATTTTTATAATCTGACGCGTGCAATTTATGTTTTTGTTTTGTTTTTATCTTTCTTTGTTTTTTTTTTTAATTTATTTTCTGCCAACTGCACGTTACTGATACTGATTTTCAAGCTATTGATGTAAATCTAACTCTTGTCAATTTTTACGTAAATTGTTTTATGAAACTAGGACCGCCGGTCCCCATGAAATCGACGGATATGTGTCGACAAATATATCGGTCAGTCCGTATTATCTGCGTATATGTGGACTGAAATGAACCACAAGCACCATTTAGATTAGATTATGTTTCAACAGCTCTTTCGTAGAGCCGAAGCATGAATTTTCCTGTCATCCCATTTTGCCCCAAATTCAGCGGGCTGCGACACTTCATTTTTGTGTGTCCCATTTTGCCCCTATCCCATTTTGCCCCAAATCAAGCACCAAGAAACTTCATTTTTTTGCTATCCCATTATGCCCCGATCCCATTATGCCCCAGTGCCGTTTTGCCCCGGTACCGTTTTGCCCTGCTATACCATTTTGCCCCGGTCTCCCCTAAATCATGAAATTCGTCAACTTACATGGAATCATCGATACCAGGCCCATAGTGTAGGTCTTCTACGGTCGACGGAATGTTCATAGCTTCTAAATCGATTTTTTCGACCATCTAGGTGTATATCTCCCCTTAAAATGGAACACCCGGTATAACTCGTAAGATAGTTAGAAAAATAGGAAAAATTAACAACCAAAGATTAGCATGTCGCCATTTTGCACATCTTTTCGTGCGAAATCTGGTATCAAACATCACAACACTCATACAGATTAAGAATATGTCCAATTTTTTCCTGATTTGTCCAACGTCCCCAACACTGGTCGCCAATTGGGGGGCGTTTTCCGCGTCCCGATGTAAACAAACGCACAAAAGTAAATTAAAATAATTTTTTTGTTTCTTAATCTCTAAATATTCCTGAAGGATCAATAAATGTGTTTATTTTTTTAGTTATTCCATCCCAAAAATCACCTCAAAAACCGCATTCTAGGCAACAAAACTGCCGTAATACCCCCGAAAACAAAAATCTAAAACGTACCTATAGTACAGTCGTGGTGTCGCTGAAAACCCCGTAATCTGAAAAAAAATCATAAGATGCCTAGTTTTTTGACAGATGATTTTGTAGATGCCGCAGGTGCTAAATCCAAGTTTGCCTAAAAATCGGGGTGTGGGTTTTTTTTGGGGATGAACGAGGATGGTGTGGGTCAATGCCAAACTACATCACCTACGACGTTGGCGCCGTGAGATAAATGTGCAGAAAAATCCAGGCTTTAGTTTTTTCCAGAGCGTCGAAGTCGTGGAACTTCATTTTGGGGGTGAAAAAGTGGGGTGAAATTTAAAAAAACCAGTTTTTATTCAATAACTCTTTAGAAAAAAATCGTACACTTTTGTTCAAATAGGAACGTTGTAGCCCTTGAAAAGACGCGTCGATCAAGTATTTGATCATCACTCTCTAATAATATATTCACCCCCAAAAAAATGGTTAAAATACCAAACAAAATAGTTTATTGAATAACTCAAAAACAATCGATTTTTCGAGTATGGTTCAAATATACGAAATGTAGAGAATAATTTTCTCTATATTTTCGTTTCTATGGACCACCCTTGAATTTTGCTTTTCTGAACCTTTCTCGGGGGTTGAAAATTCAAAATGCAATTCCTGGAAAACTATTCAACTATTGAAGGGTGGTCCATAGGAACGAAAATGTAGAGAAAATTATTCTCTACATTTCGTACATTTAAACCATCCCCGACAAATCGATTGTTTTTGAGTTATTCAATAAATATTTTTTTTATTATACTTCAACAATTCTTTTGAAGGTAAAGATATTATTGGAGAGGGATGATCAAATACTCGATTGACGCGTCTTTTCAAGAGCTACAACGTTCCCATATGAACAAAAATTGTATGCATTTTTGCTAAAGGGTTATCGAATGAAAACTGATTTTTCAAAATTTCACCCCACCTTTTCACCTCCTATATAAACTTCCACAACTTCGGCTCTGTGGATAAAAATACAGCCGGGATTTTTCTGAACATTTTGTCTCCCGGCGCCGACCTCGTGGGGGTTGTAGTTTGGCATTAATCAACCCTCATCCCCTTTCATCCCCTTCAAAAACCCTACACCCCGATTTTTAGGCAAACTTGGATTTAGCACCCGCGGCACCTACAAAATTACCTGCCAAAAACTAGCCTTCTTCTAATTTTTTCCGACTCCAATATACAGCACGACTGTACAACTACCTGGCTCGTCCGGTGAGACACGAAACTTACTTCTACTGCCTTCTAGTTGTACTATACCGCATTTGTTTCTAATAGAGCCTAAATCTTTGTAAACACATAAAAAGGGCGTAATTTTTCGTTCGATGAGCATCCAATACTTCGACTTCCCGTTTGTAAGCTACGAGTTGCTAATTATATTTGTATTTTTCATTGAACTATTTGTCTATTTTTCTTTTTTTTTTTTGCATTTCTGTATATGTCAATTTTTATGTTTTTGTGAATTTTCGTAATTTGTCTCTAGAAGTATACGAATCTACAGAGAGACATTATATTCTTATTCTATTTGTGTAAATAATTTTGTTTTAAGGGGCGGTAAAGCTAATTGGCTATAAAAAAAACATTTACGATTTTTTTTTGACGCTACAGTTAATATATATTTATTTGTGTAATTAGTATATAATAAAAGGACATTTGAAGAATATTCTGTAAAATTTTCATTAATAATTATGCAGAAATGAGCCATTGACAGCAAATCTTCGCAGACGCCTAAAAAAAAGTTACATTGCGGTGAACCGCATAACTCATCATTGGATCATCTGAAATAAAAAAACCAAAAAGATTTCATTAGTTGATAAGTTCCTTAAGGTAACGCTGTCGAGTTTTTTTTAATGTTTTTAAAATTTTTTGTTACACTTAGAAGTCAAAATACCGATTCATTTAAAAAATCGGAAATTTTGTTATTGTAAAATGAATTAAAATTATAAAAAAATGTTTAAACTCGACAGCGTCACCTCGTAATTTGTGTGTAGAAAGAGTGTGTAAAATTTCAAAAGGATCGGTGCAGTAGATTTTGAGCTAGAGAGTTCACCGCTTTGAAAATGCTAAGTGTGAGAAAATCGCGTTTAAACGTTTCAAAGATTTCGACACTAGAAAATATAAAAATAAAACATCAATAAAAGAGTGTTTTTTCATATACTTACACAGAATCGTCGATGCCAAGCCCAAAAAGCATTCATGTGACAAAATTTAAAAATACCTCCCCCCCAAGGACGAATTCTTATTTCTTCGCAAACAATCTGACACGCCTGTACTCGCGACATCCCGCTAGCATTCGTGCAAGAAGGGTTGCCATGCTCACGGGGCCGCAGCCGCCCGTAGCGACGCGACGTCGCGAAAGAACGCGAAAATTCGTCTGCTACATTTGAAGTCACCAATGCCGAGACCCAGCATCGATATTAATCGCTGCAGTGTAGTACATATAACGAATGAAAATCGCGACAAAATCGTGTGCGATCGGAAAAATCCGAGGGTATCGGGATTCTGAAGAATCATGAGAACGTTGTCGCACGTACAACGCGTTAGACTTTTGTACAAAACTATTTTGAGGTTACATCGGGGTATGCCGGTCGAGATACAGGAGCTAGGAAACAATTACGTTCGTGACGAATTCAAGAGACACAAGTCTTGCAATCCCGCCGAAGCGCACGTGTTTATGACCGAATGGGCTGTAAGCATTGTTGGCGAGAGATGAAATTTCGTTCTTTATTATTTTTATCGTGTTTCGACTGTGATGACGTGATATGGAATATTCGTGTAAAAGGGATACGCAAAATCGTTGGCCGAACAGCTCGGGCTGCGTGGACCGCATACTGCCAAGCCGCTCGGCGAAAATCTCGCCACTGATGACCTAAATCGTTTGAGGGACGAACAAATTTATCAGCTTTACGAGCTCATGATAGCGGCCACCGACAAAAATGATAAGTCAAAAAACACGACGTAATATACGTGATAATGATTAAAAAATGTATCACCCCGCACGCGTTACATCTGTGGATTGTTCGTTGCATTTTCATTCTCCTCGTGACGTCAGTGAACACTTCGTCTGTATAGATATCCGAAATACAAGATCCTCGTGATAGCAATATCGCAAATACAGTCGTGTGTCATTTATTCGCCAGAAGAAGAAAAAACCATCAAGGCCATTCCCGCAAAATTTCGCAGATACGACGCGTCTCAAGTTTCCGCGACGCTGTCCTAACCTATAAGCGACGTACGATTTATGTGTGAAATTCAAGTATACGCGTCGGAGAGGTCTGTAAATTGAAGATTATCCTCTCATTTTCCCCGAACACGATGAAAACTTGGCGCGAGTCCGCCAGCGTGATACTGGCCGCTCGTCAAGCGCACATGCGTCACACCGCTGAAGCAACGGTGAGTTCTAGTCGCGATTAAGAGTATCGATAATTGCAACACATAGCGCGAAGATAAAAAAAACCTTCAAGATTGTTGCAGTACGACTACAAAGTGCTGAGTTTGAAACGACACGCAAAGGCCTCCTTCATGCCCCACACGTACGTTTTTCCCGGTGGCGCGGTGGATCCGTCGGACGCCGATTTGAAATGGAAGAAATTGTTCTCGTCTTTTGGATTTAACGAGGAAAGTTTCAAATCGCTGTTCGTCGAGGGTACCAGCCGACCGGCCATTTTCAAGTCCCGACCCAACGAATTGCCCAGAGAGATATCCCTCAGAATAAGCGCCATACGCGAAACTTTCGAGGAGAGCGGCATACTTCTGTGCGCCAGAAACGCTGCAAAAGGAACCCTCAGCGAATGGGCGGAACATATGGTAATGGACGATGCTAAAAGTTGGCAATCACGGGTTCACGACGATCCGCAGGAGTTTTACAGCATGTGCGAGAGAATCGGATGTTATCCGAATGTTTGGGCCCTGTGGGAATGGAGCAACTGGCTCACTCCGTCCACTGACCTTAAGCGTTTCAATACGGCCTTCTTTCTGACTTGCATGGCTGCTCAGCCGCCGGCCGACTACGAGAGGCAAGAGATGGAAGATCTCAAAGTGAGCAAACACGCAATGATCGTCGGTGGCGATATTATTTTTAGCGTTTCGAAAATTTGTGGCTTGCTTGGCAGAATGGAAGTTTGACTATGAAGTTTTTGTATGTGCTACTATATCGCTTTCGAACGAAAACATCGAGACCTCAGCAAATTGGTAGTTTCTCATGCAAAATCAACCCTGTTCACCGACCATAGAATTCCGGCTCAATGCGTCATCTTTCAGTAGAAACTCTGCCATATTGTCTTGAATCGGAAAAAAAAACTCAAAAATGGTTTATCGCAACTTACGAAAACTTCAGAGTTGAACTTTGTTTTGGACGTAGATGCATATGAAAAAAGTATCTTTTGACATTGATCGGTGAACGATATGAATAGCCTTAAAATGGTGAATACAAAGAAATTTGAATTGGCATCACATTGGAGTTTGCATCGTTGAAATGCAACGGAAATCCATTTTTTTTCAATTGTGCAATTTTTCGTTTCAGCCGATTCAGGTTGTATAGATCATTCAAACGTTTTCACATATTCTTATTGGATATTTATTACCTCAGTTCGCAAAAAGGGCTTCGGATAATGATAAAAATTAAGGGGCTATCCCAGTGTGACCGCGGAAAATTTGGGTGATTTTCGGGAAATTTTCAGAAGAAAATTACTCAATTAAATGTTTCGGAAAATTAAGAATATATTTGGCTATATTTGACCTATATTACATAATTTTTTCATAGAAAAATATTGAGATCCAAGCGACATATGCGCTGCCTCCGGAGGCGCCAAAAAAAGTTCCTCCACTGCTGACATGATTCCGGCTGATTAAATCGCTGAAAGCGAAAAAGGAAAAAATGTCGTTAAACTGGAAGGTATTTCCTGTACAATGACGTAGGATTTTCGAAAAATATCAAAATCAAACGAAATGGCGTAGTTATGAAAACAGTCTGTTTTCTTGCCTATGAAATGGTGGTTTCTTGCAATGCCAAATCGTCAATTTTCATCCAATCAAAAATATCTTACGTCATTGTAGAGTAAATATATTCAAGAGTACTCAGTTCTAATTTCAAGTCAATCGGATAATTGCTCTTTGAGTTACAGTGTCAGCAAATTTGAAAAATCTCATTCCGAGAAAAACGCGTTTAAAGATTTAACTATCGATTTTTGCAAGATAAAATGATGGAGATACGGCCTTGACATTTTTACAGGATATTCTTGAAAGTATAAACTGTCGAAAAAGGCAACAAAAATCGGTTTTTGAAAGTCTCACACTGGTATAGCCCCTTAAGAAAGGAAAAATGAAGATAAAACGATCGTTGCATTCCAACGATGCAAACTTCAATCTCATCAGTGCGCGCTCTGATTGGTAGCCGACCATCTCAAGGAATCATCAATGACAACGCTTAAGGGAGGTTTCTGCCGTGTTGGGCCAAAAAATGTTCGATTTTCCACCAATTTTTCAAACGACAAATGATAAATATAGAATCTTGAAATTTGGTACGTTTAATAAGGGGACGTACGCAAATTACGTCACGCAATTGGGGGGGGGGGGGGGGTCCGGCCAGGCGTTGCGGTCTACTTACGTGGGGGGAGGGGCAAGGTTTGCGTTACGTCACGATTTTAGAACTGCCAGAAATAGCAACATTTCTGCATGTTCAAGTTTTGAATTTAAAACTCGCGCGCAATTTTACCGCGGAAAGTTGACAGTTTTCCACACGGAATGTGAGTTAAGGGGGGAAGTCAGTGTGCAAGAACTTGCACAGTAGCTTTCCCACTTTTTCCAAGCAGAATTTAAAAAAAATGGTTGTTTTTTATAACTCTTGAAAGTACATATATTCAAAAATGTGTTGGCAACATATTTAATCACAAGTCCGAAAATTGACGTAGGTACCGTCACTTTAGTGAGAACAGTAGCGCGACCTGTTAGTGCCCTCAACCCCTACAGGTATGGCATCGTTCACAATAGATGAAGTGCAGGCTCTTATTATTTTGTGAATTATAATGAAGATGAAGAACCGTCATATCGCCCGGAACTAGATACTTTAATGTAACTATCAATACTGTAGAAAAAACATCACTTTATATCAAGAAAAACGGAACGAAAACGTTGAACGCGTTTTTCTCGAAACTACTTTTTTCGACCTTATCCCAATACTCAAAAACTTAACAAACGATTTTCAATTTTTCAAAAATATTTTTGTAATCGCAGTGACTAAGGTTGTACGTAGCCGATTTGTCTAAACTTTGATAATTACTATTTTTAAAGACTGCTTAAATACAAAAGAGGGCCTTGAAAATAGAAAAAAAATGTCCAAACTGTTGGGATTTTGTGAAAAAAAAAAACAAAATAAGAAAACGGCTACGCATAACGATAGATACTACTACATTCGTATATATATCGATACATTTTTTACTTTTTATTTGCAGATAACCTTTCATAAAAATATCGATAGAACAATGAAGAGAATTTTTTTTTTCGTCGTCAAATCAAGGCACACATCTCAGTTAACTTAAAATATTTTTCCATAAAAATTGGTATGAAACTAGATGAATATATACTCAATAAAATGAGTATAAACCCGACACCTTCATAATTAGTTATGTCTGTGAAAAAAATCGCAATTATTGACGACAAAGCACTCGCCCTGGTATGTGGGGGGGGGGGGGGTCGAAAATTGGAGAATTTGGCGTTTCGTAATTTGTGTACGTCCTCTAAGCGGTCTTTATTGAACATGATGATATTTTTTAAGGTATGACAAAACATGCTACTTGGGAGTGAGAGGACCGACATATGTCGGTGCGCCGGCGATGATATTTTTCGTTTGTGGAAGTCCTAAGTCCTAAACAGGTGATCTGAAGCATAAAAAATGAAGCATATTTTTACATTGTACAATATTGTGTATAAGTCGAACTAGAATCAATAGAGAAAATTGAAAAATAAAAAATAGTGAGCTATCGAAGGGGAAGTTGTTTTTTATGAAAAAAAATTGCAGTTCATAAAATGAAAACATTTGTATATTTTTGGATAATTCTAGTTCAACCAATGAAAATGTTTGTTGTCCATGTGCCTGCCAAATTTCATAACGATTGCTCATCTAGGGCGTGTAGGAGCACTTTCGCAAACGTGGAAAACGTGGTTTTGAGAAAAACGCATTTAAAGTGAAACGAAGTTGATGTGCGAATAAAATGAGATGTTTTATACTTACGCCTAATGTGCTATGCCAGGACCATAGAGTACACCTTCCTCTGCTTCAAAAACTTCTTGAATCATGATAAAAAAATGTTGGCCCTACAAAGTAGAAACCTTCCTTAAATGCAAGACAGTATACATCCAAAAACTCCAAATTTTGGTCGTTATAACAATTTGCCTATGAAAGCCTCAAAACAGGAAATTGTTCTTGTTCGTATGCAAATCGTAATTCACGCAAATTTTCTTTTGTTCCAAATTCCGTCAACGATCATCGCCAACAACGGCAATATCTGAAAGTGGGAAAATCCTAAGGCATTGTTGCATCCCTCGGGTGGCTACAATCTGCCGCCACCTCAGTACTACGACCTCGCTAGAATAGAAAAGTTCGAGTCGATCCATAATTTACTGGATTTTGCGATAAGTCGTAGCAAGAGAGGGCTTCAGGTGTACATGCCGGTAAATACGCGCGGCCAAATATTGCGTGAATATACATCCGATCGAAATCTTGAAATTTACATGACGTCATTCTTTCAACGCGTGCACGCTTGCAGGTGAAGATACCACTTTCGGATGGGGACGTATTCGTAATGCCGGGTGATTGCATGTACCCTGAAAACCCGAGCCTCACCGAGAAGCAAGTATTCGACCGATCATCGCTGACGATAGCCGAGTTTCGGGACCAGTCACCGGTCAAAAATCGCTTTGAATTCTACAGTCTTGACGTGAGATCGTACAGCGGCGACAATTTTGAAAATTCCGACGGCCATTTGTCGCCGCTAGGTATAGACAGTGTAGAAATAAAATCGCCTAAATGGTAAATAGATGACGCGTTATCGCTAACTATGAAACATAAATGTATAATAACCCAGGTAGCATAAATGTCCGATTGACGCTGATAAGTTACCATTTTCAGGTTATCTTCAAGACATTACCGTAAGATAACTTATCTTCAAGACACTACCGTAAGATAAGTATTCGACATCTTTCGAACGACATTCCGTGTAATGTTATTGTGAAGTTATCTTTTTTATGATATCTTTTGGCGGTAAAAACGGATGTCTGTTAAGGTAGGTTTACACTACGACACTTTGGTGTATACACTCAATGTACACATCGAGTGTCTGTGTGTGAACCCCACTGGCTGATCTCGCGACATTTATTGCGACCACGGTCTTACAGATCTTGCAACGAAACTAAATTTCCATGGTGGGGGTAGGCACGCTTATCGGCTCCACTTTTCGATTCACTAGGCGCTGCTACGCGTCGCTACTAGCAAGGGTAAGTAGTTTCCCCCTTACCTCTTACCGGCGAATGAGCCCAAGGTGCTTACGTATGTTTATGTGGCGCGATTGTCGAAATAACCTTTATTTGCGACCATATACCAGAAGGTTCTACGCGATTTACCGTGATACATTTTTTATCGTGTTTTTACGCATGAGTGTGAATTTTTTTGGTAGTGTTTGCGAAAAAAATGCGAAATCGCTAAGGGTTGCGCGGTTCGCAATTGTAAAACGGAGTACAAAAATTGTAAGCAGAAATGCTCCGTGTTTCGCGTGCCCAGAAACGTCGAACGATACAAAAAATGGCTCAATTCTATTCCGGGACTGAAAGAGTTTCAGTACGTATGCGAAAAACATTTCGAAGAACGATTTATTGTGAGACATTGGAGAAAAAAGGATGTAAATGGTCGTAATATGTGCTGGTGTGAATGAATGTATTCAAAACGTTTTGAGTTTTTTTTCGATGAAAGTAGTCATCTTTTTTTTAAACACATTTTTTTTATTGGTTTCGTATATTATGCAGTTTACACGACAGTACGGTAAAAAAGTTACGGCAAACGGCGCATGCGTTACGGTCAGGAGGGAAAAGGACAGAAGAGCTATTTCTCTCTTCGTCGCACCACTACATCCCCTTGTCGTCACGCACCAAGCGGCAGAAATCGGAATAAAAAACAAAACGGCTAAGGGTGCCTACCCCCACTACCGCCGTTGTCAGACCTATATGTAAGACCGCGATTACGACATCTCGCTAGGTGTCGCGCCGAGCGCCGTGTGAACAGGTTGTGTCGGAGTGTCTGCCGCAGTGTTCAAGCTTTCGAACCGGCGCGAAATTATCCAGACACATGCGACCCGCGTTAAATCACAATGGCCATTACGCGGAGCAAGGAGAGCATTAAAAATTTGATATCTCTTGTGGAAGGACTGCCTGAACTTTGGCAAATATCTTGTGCTGATTATAAAAATAGATTTAAAAAACAGGCAGCACTTGAATGCTTAGCGGAACAGTTTGGCACAAAATCGGCTGAAGTTGGCAGAAAAATTCATAATTTAAGAACACAGCTTAAGGGACTATACCAGTGTGAACGTTGAAAATTTGGATGATTTTCGGGAATTTTCCGGAAGAAAAGTACTCAACTAAAGGTTTCGGAAAATTAAGAATATATTTGGCTATATTTGACCTATATTACATAATTTTTTCATAGAAAAATATTGAGATCCAAGCGACTTATGCGCTGCCTTCGGAGGCGCCAAAAAAAGTCCCTCCACTGCTGCCATGATTCCGGCCGATTGAGAGGCTGAAACCGAAAAAGGAAAAATGTCGTTCAACTGGAAGGTATTTCCTGCACAATGACGTAGGATTTTCGAAAAATATCAAAATCTAACAAAATGGCGTAGTTATGAAAAAAAATCTGTTTTCTTACCTATAAAATGGTACTTTTTAAAATGCAAAATTTTGCAAAAATGCAAAATTTTGAGTTACAATGCCAGCAAATTTGAAAAATCTCATTTCGAGAAAAACGCGTTTAAAGATTTAACTATCGATTTTTGCAAGATAAAATAACATTGATATAAATTATATAAATGATAATGACATTCTAGAAAGTATAAACTATCGAAAAAGACAAAAAAATCGATTTGTTAGAAGTGTGACAATGGTATAGCCCCTTAATAACAGCGCACAAAATTACGGCTGCCTCCGCACGGTGTTTCTCCATGGCATCCGAGCGAATACTGCAGACGTATCAGTAGTTTTGTGTGTGAACATCTGAGACACTTGTGTAGCGACATCACAGTACAGACTTTTTCTGGGACACCGAAACCGTCTTATGTGTGAACGGAACGGACATTAGTGTCAGACATTCGTGTCACAATTAGTGTCGTAGTGTCTGCAGACCTTGAAAAAATAGTTAACTAATTGGATGCAAATAAGTTATCTGCAAAGCTGTCATTAGTGATACGATTTGTAATTCAAACTGGCATCTTTTTGGACAACCAAAAAGTTATCCATGTCCGTTTCGGGATATCTTTTGGGTTTGTTTGGATAACATTTTGCTACCTGGGAAATTGGGAGTATTCGGAAGGCGACGACGATTCGAATTTCGAAATTGTTTTTCTGCCTTTCCGGCGCGCAAAACGCTGGATAGGCCGCCTGACGGTCTTGCATACAGGTCTGGAAACTTGTTCCGTAGAGAGTGACTCGGATAATGAGGCACAGTGGTATTTCTCGCTTTTACCACCTGAACGCTGCTACCTAGGGGTGAACCAATCAAACGCCGGTCCGAACGGCTGTGTAATGGAGCAGATTTTTCCGAATAAACACCATTGTAGAATTAAGTGGTGCAGTCGTCTCACCCCTTATTTAAGGGGTAACACCACTGTAGAATTTTCAAAAAATTGTTTTTTAATTGGCTTAAGAGATGCTTTGAACCATTTAGAGTAAGGGGAGAAAAGTTTGGTACCTGTAAAATAAAGGTCCGAAGGCCCGTGTGGGTCTGCGGTGGCAGAGGTTGACCCGTGTGCGAGACTTCAACCGTTTTTCTCGGAACACAATTTTTCAAAACGGCACGCAGCATTACGCCAACAATTTTTTTTCTTTTTACTTCAAATTTTGAGTACATATTTTAAATAACATTCTGAAGAAAAATACGTACGGGATTTTCCATGAGTTAATTATGACATTAGTTATTAACAAATGATTGTCCTTTTTTGTGTCGAAAATTGAGTTTTTATTTTAAATGCCTTCACAAAACCTTCACAAAAATTCATATTTTCAAAATCCCCTACGTATTTCTCTAACCATACTCATGTAAATTAATAGAAATAATTTTTTTTTTCCAATTCCAAATTTCAGTTAGGTATGATGCGTGCCGCAGAGCATCTCAAATTCAACATGCCTCGCGGGAATGGCTCCAGCGTCACCATTTTGTATGATTTTTTAATATAACTTATTTTTTGTTCACTTCAAGATACGACTAATAACATCCTTAAATATTATTATCCTCTTACTTGTCCTTCCACCAAAAAAAAACGCGGAAAATCACTTAATTCTAGACGTTTACAGCGGTGTAAGCCCTTAAGAGCGATATGAATGGAAAATTATTCAGTTTTCTTACTACTGATCCTGTGGTGAGAATGACAGTGATTTTTCAGTCCACGGCCTTTTGCGTATGATCAAACTTCTATTATTTTTAAATTTGATCTCTGGCCATTGGAGTAGGTGGGCTATGGTGTAGATAGGGTATGAATACATTTATACGGTCTAATTTTCTTCCTTTTTTGTGTTTATAATCTGTTTTTTTTTCAGTGATCCTTGTTTATTTGTACAATTTTTATTTTTGCTTTCTTTATAATGTTAATGAGAACCTGGGAATAAATATAATGGAAGAGGAATAAAAAAAAAGAATAAACGCATTGTATATGTTTAAAAGGCACAGATTTTATTGTTTTTTGAGTTTAGCGAGTTTGTTTTTTACAACAAATTGTTTTTGCCTTTTTCCTATTTTCGACACAATTCTTCGTCTTGCGGAACGTTAAACATTTTCTAGTTTCGTTTTTAAAACTTTTCCAACTCGGTACGATGCACGCTTTAGACATTTTCCGAATTCAATGTATTGTTTGCTTTCTTTCGACGCTAGAAAGGTACGCGGTAACACGATTTAGAGACTGAGGAAGTTACCTATCGCTGTATATCTATATTAACAATAACCCTACGTGACAGCGATTCCAGTGGATAGATGAGGAACTAACTTTTTGGTTCACTAACGGTGACACATTAAAACTAAATCGGACAAAAAATATCGAGTTAATTTGCGTTGACCAAACACAACTCTCCATTCCTGATACTCACGTATTTTGTCTTGGTGTAATTGATTGATCGATTTCCAAACGCATGTTATCCGTGAACCTGCGGTGATAAATCGATCTGCCGGTGCGGCTTCTGGCGACCAATCACAGCTCTCCATTCCTGATGCGCTCGTATTTTGATTGATCGTCGAGCAAACGCCCCGAATAGAGTACTTAACGGTACGCGATGTTTTTCTATCGATCGAAACACATTAGAACGAAATCGGATAAAGAATAACGAGTTAATTTACGTTAAAAAATCGTTTCACCCCTGCCGATTCTGGTGACCAATCACAGCTCTCCATTTCTGACACTCACGTATATTGCGCTGGTGTAATTGAGTAATCGACTACCAAACGTCCGGTAGCGAAATTCTGTAACTCGGTAGCGACAATTTTCATTATCGGTAACTAGCGACGGCCAATAAGCGGCTCCCTTTCTTCTGCGATCGTGCATTGGCAAAAAACTGGACGCTAAGGGCGGTATTCATAGTCAGATCTTAAGACAATCGTCAACTAAGATGGTCTCAGAACGTGTCTCAAGATAGCGCTGTAGTTCCATAGTCGGTAAATAAGACGCGACAAATAAGATAGTCTTAACGAAGATCATCTCATAAACCTCTTGCTTATTCCAAGTTTCATAGTCCAGTCTTGTTCAAAATAAGCAATGTCTCAATAGTGCAAGGTTTCATAGTCAATTATGACATGCTTATTTGGAGAAATAGACCGTAAATAAGATGGTCTTGACCAAGACGTGGTTCGAGTCGTCTTAAGCAGCGTCTCATTTATCTCTCGCATATCAAAAGCTGTATGCAGATGTACAAACTGACTTTCAAAAAAAGTGCCCTTAATTAATCAACGAAATTCGGAATGTACAAAACCGGTGTTTTCGTATTGTTGGACTGTGGTGACATTATATAAAATAAACGAGTACAAGTTGTTATGTCGTACATGTGAAAGTGGTAATTGAGGTTAGAAATGCAGTGAATAAGTAAATCGGGAATTTTGGACTACGCAATCAATCGAATTATTGCAATGTCCCATTTCAACGATTTGCTGAATCTGTATAATACGGATAACATGGATTATACGGATTCGGACGAATCATCTGAAGAAGAAAATATTCAACAAGTCCCGCGTACCCCAAAACGATACATACGAGACGGCCAGAATCCACTCGATTTCTATGGCGAAACTGAATTTAAACGACGTTTTCGGTTTTCTAAACATAGCATCATACATGGGATATTACCCAGGATCCGAAATAATTTACTTAAAGTTAATAATCGTGGACTACCAATTTCACCAGAATTTCAATTGTTAATTTGTCTGCGATTCTACGCTACGGCAAGTTTTCAGGTAAGTCTTGTTTCCGCAAACTGTACATCTAGTTTGGTGCTAACAAAAAATAATTCATAATATTATATTCGCTGGTTATAACAAGTAATTTATAATTATACATTATTCTGTGCAGCTCGTCAATGCAGATTTGATATCTGTGTCACAATCAACAGTGTCAAGGATAATATTTAGGATTTCTACGTTACTTGCGGCTGAAATGTTCACCGTTATTAAAATGCCAATGTCAGAAGAAACTCGATTAGAAAATCGGCAACTTTTTCGGCAACTTGGAGCCAACAGAGACGGCATCGGTCTTCCTACAATTGACGGCGCTATCGACTGCACTCACATACGCTTATCACATACAAAATTCGAAAACATTCAAGAAGTCTACAGAAATCGCAAGGGATATTTTTCGTTAAATGTCCAGGTATATTTTATACACATTGCTAATGGAGTCCACAGGATTGCGATTATATCTGTTTGTGAATAAGAACCATCTAAAATTCTAATCGTACAGGCTGTAGTAGGTCCGCGCATGGAATTTTTGGATATCGTCCCAGAATGGCCCGGAAGCCAGCACGACAGCCGAATTTTTCAAAATTCTAGGCTTTATATGAAATATTATGAGGGGCAGCTAACCGGAGCCCTTGTTGGCGATGCTGGATATCCTTGCCTTCCGTTTTTGCTTACACCCCTGGGAAATCCTCTGACAGATGCAGAGCGAAGGTATACATGAGAAAGATTACTTTAATCGTTAAAAGATGGATGCAAAAAAAATTGATTCTGCAACTTTTTAATTCCAAATAGCTACAACATTGTACAACAAAGGACAAGACAAGTCGTTGAAAGGACATTTGGAATATGGAAACGCAGATTTCCATGCCTATCGAAAGGCCTTGCCACAAAATTAATATGCAGTACCACAATAGTCGTAGCGTGTGCTGTCTTGCACAATTTATCCCTTACTCTGGATAACATTCTTCCGGAAGAAGATCCAATCGACGAGGAAGAAGTAATCCCGGGTCAACCCCCACATTGGCAGCCTAGAGAGGGTTTCCTGATTCGAGAAGCTTTAATCGAGCGGCTCTTTCAATAAAAGAAAGAAGTTAAACGTGTAGATCAGTCGTTCGATCGGTAAATTCTTCCATTAGAGAGCATGATTTAAATGGTATTATTCTCGTTATACGAAGCGTCAGGAAGAAAAATCAGTTTCTGCTTCTCAGCGCTCTTTCTCGCACTCGCGCTCTTCGCGAGCGTTACGCGATGCCAAGTATAATAGATTTTTTAACTTCAAGAATATATAATTTGCAGACGATTGCAAAATTAATAAATATATTTTGTCTGGGCTATGAATTATGTTATTGCATCCGGTATTATGACGCAATCCAATAATGTGTGAAAACATATATTGTTCTGATGTATATATATATATATATATATATATATATTTATTTTATAACCGTATATCAGAACAAATTATAATATTGTAACAAACTTTTATAAAGTTCCCAATAAAATCAACGAAAGTATTAAGGATATCGTAGATGCTTTGGTTATATTATTAATATCTATACATTAGTCACGAACCTAAACAAATCTTTACTACAGTTGAATTATAATTGATAAAATAACTTATTAGTAACACTTAATTGAATTGTCCTTAAACCCGATAAAACAAAACCTATACATCGTTTTTTTCTTTGGCAAGTAAAAATTCTGCTAGTTCGGCTTCAGCTTTGGCTTTTCTCAATTCGAATTCATATTTTTCGATTTGCAATTCATGTATCCTGCTTAAATGACGTTCTGTCATTTTTGCAACCTTCATTTCATGATTTCGTTTTATCTGAAACAAGAGTTGGTCTTGCTGACAGAGCGCCGCAATCCTATGCAGTTTTTCGGCCTCTCGTGATATTTTTCTGTTGGCAGATGACGCGATAGACACAGACTTCTTTCTTGGATGTTGTTTAATATCCGCTCCGTACTTGTCTCGACGGTGCGCAGGGATTACTGGAATAATACAAATTATCCATTTATATGTAATTATAAAATGATTGCACTTTTGTACTAACATTCGTAACTAGTGAATCATTTCACTTATTTATTTTACCTTGATTGATTTCACTTGAACATCCAGATGCGTGCACGTCCTCGCCTTCGCAATCGTCTTGAGTTTCCATCAATAAAGCTTCATCTAAATACTCTTCATCGGTTACACTTCCATCATTTCGCTGCTTCATAACTTTGATCAAGTAATCTGCAACTAAAAAACACCATGCACTTTTTATATATACTATATTATACATCGCATTTTGGTTACGTTGCCAGATATCATGTCTTTATAATTTATAAATTGTACGTCTTTATTAGTGGATTTAAATTATATAACTAATTAGGGAAACATTGTGAAACATCGTTGATCTATTAATTTGTTACCATCTATTATATCTAGGTACGAGTAATGTAGGATGAGTAAAAAGCTTAATTACCCTCTTCATCTTCAACGACTATATTTGATGAAAAATTTGTCGGTGCCACATCCATTAAATGAGGAACGATCATGCCTACTTCTGGGTCGAGTTCAGCAGGAGGCAATGGCGGACCACCTCCAGTTGCCATACAAGCCTGCTTCTCTTTAGTCAAGGCATCTTGTTGGATGTGCTTGAGATTGATCCACATTTTTTTCAATTGGTCCATTGTTCTCTGAGGAAATTCGAACTCAAGTATAATTAGGAAATTTGTTGCGTTCGTCGTGACTTAAAAATAAAACATTCATGAAGTAAAAGATTATTTCACTTACCGTGTGTACAACTTCTTTCGAATTGTTGTATTTTTCTGTAATTTTCTCCCACGCGACTTTTTTCATTTTTAGCGTTGATGCATCACTTTTCTTGGCTTCTATGATGTCTTTCTGTTCACTTATAAAATTCAGCAATAATTTCCGTTCAAGCGGGGTGTAATGCTTGCTTTTCGAGGTCATTTTGGATTTCGATTTCGTTATTATTCAAAAATAATTATTCGAGTACAATAGACAAAGCAATTGCTGAGACCTTATTCACTTTGACATTTATCAAATTTCACATATGGCGGCTCGTAAAACCGCGTTCTCATCTATGATTGGTAGATACAACGGTAAATTTCCGATATTACCCGAACGCCGAACAAGCACGGTCTCAAGCAAATGCTTTGTCAAGACGCCTTCCGTTCAAATAAGACCATCTTCAGCAGCGCCGTCTTCACGAAGATCATCTTATTTCGGAACTATGAAATATACGGCATCTTAAGAACGCCGCGGTCTAATGAGATCGTCTTGGCGAAGACGATCTTGGAGTGCATTTGAGATCTGACTATGAATACCGCCCTAAGTGAACCTCCCCTCCCCCCCCCCATTACCGTCGTTTCAAGTCCTATATGTGAGACCGTGATTACGCATACAGTACAGATGAAGCGGTACGGTATACTATTCGTAACATCTATAACAAAAAAGGACTTATTCCAATCCAGACGCTCAGTTAAAACGAAAGTTTCATTTCTCTTTTGTCTTATAGAATAAGTTACTGTTCAGGCTATAAAGTTTTCAGCCGCAATTTTAAGTACGCTTAAACAAAAGACTCACCTTTTCTCGCTTTTGAAAGACTTTTTATTCAAGTCGTCTTGTGGAAATTGTGGAGATCGGTGGAAATTTTTACGTTTGCTGTCGCACTCATTCTGTCGTGAAGCTAGAAAGTCATCCGATCACTCGCCTCGTCGACCAATATATTACTATATATAAGGCTCTGCGGCACCGCACCGCCATCATTGGTCTAGTCGTTACATTTTCGGGTACGCTTTTTTCAGTCTTTGTATTGGAGTTTAGTCACGGCCTTATAAGGCGTTACCCCCACTTGTAGCGCAAAAAACGCCTTTTTCATGAATTTTTTTAAAGAAACCTACAATCCTTTTTTAATCGATCAATATACCATCTTAAAGAACACATCTTGAAGAACTTTCAGTAATTTTTTTATTGAAAAATATTACATTGTTTAGTGGCAAATGGCCGTCAATGAAATAATGTTTTTATATACACGATTTGCGGTGACCAACATTGCGGCGAAGTGGATCATCTGGAAAAAAAATGCGGATGGATTTAGTCAAATATAAGTATAAACTAGTCTTTAATCGAAGGATTTTAAAAAATATTCATTTTTCACAAAATGGCGGACAGTCAAAGTTAATGGTTCGATTTTAACGAAAAAAACGGCCGTTTTTTGGCTATAAAAGGGCCATTTTTTTTTTCGAAAAAAAAAATCGAACGATTAAAGACTACATTTTTATGTATTAAATAAGCCTGCAAAATTTCAAGAAGATCGGTTCATTAGTGTTCGAGTAATCTTGGTCACCGACTTCAGAAATGCCATTTTGAGAAAAACGCGTTTAAAGTTTCAATTTCAGTTTACACGATGAAAATATTTTTTTTTGTAAACTTACATAGAGTCATCTATTCCGGGCATAAAAAAAACTGCACTTCAAATTGCACTTCAAAAAAATGCAATTAAAAAAATCGATTTTTTCAAAATCGCAAGTGGGGGTAACCTCATAAACAGGTCTGCGCACTCCCATATCCTTTGCATAGGCCGTCGTGTGACAAAAAGTGAGGCCATTTAAGTTCCGAAACGGGCTACACTACTTGGAGCGCTAGTATCGGAGCGGCCGATTGTGGAACAGAGAGCGATATACTAGCGCATGCGTACTGTCTTCATGGTTGTAATAAGAATACATCCTCTACATAATTGCACATAGCATTTATCATAGAAACTTACTTGTGCGATAATTTGTCCATCTTCGTCTTTATGGATAAAGTGGCGCACAATGTCGGA
The DNA here is from genome assembly GCA_944452715.1 of Ophion slaviceki. Taxonomy (NCBI): domain Eukaryota; kingdom Metazoa; phylum Arthropoda; class Insecta; order Hymenoptera; family Ichneumonidae; genus Ophion; species Ophion slaviceki. Next base: position 19,236,673 of record OX101790.1, read on the forward strand.
TTGATTAAAATGCTTCTCGCATATTTTGTGCGTTTTTAATTCATTTATAAGTGGCGATACTGCCTTCACCCATTTTTCACGCAATATAGGATCTTTCAGGCATTGCAAAATTTTGCCTTCAACTATCAATTCACTTGGATTATCGGTTCACTTAAAAAAAGACACTTTAAATAAAATAAACATTTCCACTTCTGTTGGCCGTCGGTGTACGGTGTGGTAAGGTGGCGACGAGGTTATACACAATATACTAGCAAACACAAGAACACTAGTATATATAAGCAAATCGGCGGCTCCGACGCTAGCGACGTGGCGAAATTTGGAACTCAATTGGCCTCACTTAGTGTCACACGATTTTAGCCTCTGTGCCCAGACCTGTTTATAAGACCGTGGTTTAGTTTACTGGTATCTAGGCTCCTTGCACATGACAATGATTTGTGTTACTTTCGCACCGAGAAGTTCTTGGTTATGCTTTGCGTGATTTCCCGGCTGACGCAAGGAATGCTACATTGTGTTAGGTTAAGTTTTTTACGAAAATAACCGGATTGCGCGGTGCGTGCGGCCGCTCTAATTTTTACAAAACGCAGTGCTTGTAATTTGATAGCGAAGAATGTGGTCGACGTGACGTGAAGTGCGACCGACAAAAATGATAACTCAAGAAACATATGACGCAACATATGTCACAACAATGTTTCAAAATGTGTCACTCCTCGCACGTCATATCTATGGTAATCGTTCGTTGCATTTTCATGTTCCTCGTGACATTGTCAGTGAACATTTCGTCTGTATAGATATCCAAAATAAAAGATCGTCGTGATAGCAATATCGCAAGTACAGTCGTCTGTCATTTATTTACCAAAAGAAGAAAAAACCATTCTCGCAAAATTTCGCAGACTCGACGCGTCAAAAGCTCCCGCGACGCTGTCCTAACCTATAAGCGACGTACGATTTATGTGTTAAATTCAAGTATACGCGTCGGACAGGTTTGTACATTGAAGATTATCCTCTCATTTTCCCCGAACACGATGAAAACTTGGCGCGACTCCGCCAGCGTGATACTGGCCGCTCGTCAAGCGCACATGCGTCACACTGCGGAAGCAACGGTGAGTTCTAGTCGCGATGAAGAGTATCGATAATCGCGACGCACAGTGCGAAGATAAAAAAACCTTCAAGAATGTTGCAGTACGACTACAAAGTGCTGAGTTTGAAACGACACGCAAAGTCCTCCTTCGCGCCCAACAAGTACGTTTTTCCTGGCGGTGCGGTGGATCCGTCGGACGCCGATTTAAAATGGAAGAAATTGTTCTCATCTTTTGGATTCAACGAGGAAAGTTTCAAAACGCTGTTCGTCGAGGGTACCAGCCGACCGGCCATTTTCAAGTCCAGACGCAACGAATTGCCCAGAGAGATATCCCTCAGAATAAGCGCCATACGCGAAACTTTCGAGGAGAGCGGCGTACTACTGTGCGCCAGAAACGCTGCAAAAGGAACCCTCAGCGAATGGGCGGAACATATGGTAATGGACGATGCTAAAAGTTGGCAACTACGGATTCACGACGATCCGCAGGAATTTTACAGCATGTGCGAGGGAATCGGATGTTATCCGAACGTTTGGGCCCTGTGGGAATGGAGTAACTGGCTCACTCCGGCCACTAACCCTAAGCGTTTCAATGCAGCCTTCTTTCTAACTTGCATGGCTGCTCAGCCACCGGCCGACTACGAGAAGCAAGAGATGGAAGATCTGAAAGTAAGCCAACACATCGTCGGCGACGATGGTATTTTTAGCGTTTCATAAATTCGTGGCTTCCTTGGCAGAATGGAAGTTTGACTTTGAAGTTTTTGTACGTGCTACTACATCGTTTTTGAGACAAATCATTGAAACCTCAGCAATGTGGTAGTATCTCGTACAAAATCAACCAAGCTCACTGACCCTACAATTCCAGCTCAATGCGTGATCTTTAATGAGAAACACTGTTCTTATTGTCTGGAATTGAAAAAAAAATCAAAAATCGTTTATCGCAACTCACAAAAACTTCCAAGTTGAATTTTTTTGGACGCAAGTGCACATGAAAAACATCTTTTGACATTGGTCGGTGGACCGATCAATGTCAAAAGCGGAAAGCATTGAAGCCGATTGGCATGTTGGCAGTTTAAGTTGGCATGACGTTGAAGTTTGCAACGTTGGAATGCAACAGAAATAAATTCTCTTCAATAGATCAATTTTTTTGTTTCGGCCGATTTAGGTTGTAAAAAATCATTCATACGTTTTCATATATTCTTATTAGATATTTATAACCTCAGTTCGCAAAAAAGGGCTTTGGATAATAACACAATTTTAAAAAATGATCGTTCCTTTCCAACTATGCAAGCTTTATGATTGAAAATGTGTGGAAATCGTAAATGACAATGCTGAAGGTAGGTTTCTACTTTGTCAGGCCAAAAAATGTTCGATTTTTCACCAATTTTTTAAGCGAAAAATATTAAATATAGAATGTTGAAATTTGGCATGGTTACTAAGCGGTCTTTATTGAACATGATATTTTTTTTAATTTGACAAAATATGGTACCGGGTGTGTGAAGTGCCACGTATGTCGGTGCGGAGATCCTAAGTCCTGAACAGGTGATCTGAAGTAAAAAAAATCAAACAAATTTTCACTTTGTACAATATTGTGTAAAAGTCAAACCTGAATCAAGAAGAATTGAAGAATTCTGCAAAAAAATTTGCAGTTTTTTGTTTATTAGATAAAAACGTTTGAATATTTTCGGATAATTCTAGCTCAACTAATGAAGACGTTTGTTGTACATGTGCCTGTCAAATTTCATAACGATTGCTCATCCAGGGCGGGTAGGAGCGCTTCCCCAAACTTGGAAAACGTGGTTTCGAGAAAAATGCGTTGAAAGTTAAACTGAAGTTTATGTGCGAATAAAATGAAGTTTCATACTTACACCTACTTTGCTGTGCCAGGACCAAAGAATAGACCTTCCTCTTCTTCAAAATGTTCTTCTTGAGCCATGATCAAAACAAATTTTTTTGTCGCCCAACAAAGTAGGATCCTTCCTTAAATTTAAAGCCTTAGGCCACAGAAACGGGTATAAAATCATGTGCGAATTTAACAATTTTTTTCCGTGTGAAAAAGTGATTCACTCATGAAATTAATTACACATCTATTTAGTATGAATATCAAGCTATTAGAAAATATATCTTTTTTTTTTCGATGTACAAAATGGCCGACTACTCGAAACTTCTGGAAACAGCTTTTTTCCAATTGGCGTGACAAATAACTTCAACAATTTTCACTCGATTTACTTGAAATTTAAAAGTTATGTTCCTAATTGCATTTCGCAGAGTAGTACGTCCGGAATTTCTGATTAATCGAAAACCTTTTATTTTATGAGCAGTTTATGAGTAGTTATAACGAAATATTTCACTGAAAATTCATTTTTTAAGTTCAAATACCTACAACTTTTGAATAAAACAATATTTTTTAAATTCCATAGGTACTTCTCTAGGTATTCTAATGTAGATTGACGAGAATTTTTGTTTTTTGTTCTAGGTAAAAAATTGTGGATGCTAAATGTCACGCCGCGGAGCGCCTAAAAAAAGATAACAAAAGAAAATAATAGTAGTCGGCCATTTTGTACATCGAAAAAAAAAAAATATTTTCTAACAGCTTGATATTCATACTAAATAGATGTGTAATTAATTTTATGAGTGAATCACTTTTTCGTACGAAAAAAAAAATGTTTTTTTCCTTAGGTACATGCTTGTCGCGTTTGTTACCTATTCTTTCCCATCATTATTACCGTTCTTTCCTCTACTGTTTACTCCTTTTTTCTCCATCTTTCTCCCTGCCCCCCCCCCCCCTTGCGGCCGCAGCCGACTTCCCCCTCTGTATTATATTCATCATGACATTTCTGTCATGGGTATAGGGAAACTGCGGAAAACCTATACTAATACAGCCGGTCATTGAGTTCGCCCCCCAGTCGTGGAACTAGTCTTATTTCGCCGCGAAATGCCGAAGAAAAACATTTCACGACAAAATGTACGAGCGACTGGGATTCGAACCCGGGACCTCCCGGTCCGCTGGTTTAGTGACGAGCACGCTAACCACTAGACCATCGCACCGGTTGAAAAAAATTGTTAAATTCGCACTTGATATTATACCCGTTACTGTGGCCTAAGGCCTCAAGACAGTACACATCCGAAAGCTACAAACTTTCCGACATAATAACAATTTCCCCACGAAGGCCTCATAACGAGAAATTGTCCTTCTTCGTATGCAAATCGTAATTCACGCAAATTTTCTTTTGTTCCAAATTCCATCAACGATCATCGACAACAACGGCAACATCTGAAAGTGGGAAACTCCTAAGGTATTGTTGCATCCCTCGGGTGGCTACAATCTGGCGCCACCCCAGTACTACGAGCTCGCTAGAATAGCAAAGTTCGAGTCGATTCATAATTTACTGGACTTCGCGATAGGTCGTAGCAAGAGGGGCCTCCAGGTGTACATGCCGGTAAATACGCACGGCCAAATATTGCCCCAACATGCATCCGATCGAAATGTTGAAATTTACACGTCATTTGTTCAACGTGTACCTGTGCGCTTGCAGTTGATGATCAAACTTTCGGATGGGGATGTACTTGCATTGCCCGGTGATTGCATGTATCCTGAAAATCTGAGCCTTACCGAGCGGCAAGTACTCGACCGATCGTCGCTGACGATAGCCGAGTTTCGGGACCAGTCACCGGTCAAAAATCGCATTGAATTCTACAGTCTCGACGTAACATCGTTCAGCGTGGACAATTTTGAAAATCCCGACGGCCATTTGCCGCCGCTATCTGTCGACAGTGTACAAATTAAATCGCCTAAGAACTAAATAGATTACGCGCAATTGCTAACTACAAACAGTAAATGTATAATAAATTTCGAGTATTCGAAAGGCGACGACGATTCGAATTTTGACATTGTTATTTCTGTATTTCTGGCGCGCGGAACGCCGAATAGGTCGCTTTAATGATATACAGGCCCGTGACACTGCAGACCTTTCCCATGATAAGAAAGTGGTCACTCTCTGTCCACAGCGTTGTCGCTCGATTATAACTATATTGTGTGGCGCTGGTAGTCGAGTGCCCGATTGACTATATATATCGCTCGTAGAGCATATCGTTCGCATTTATTCGCATCTCGCATGGTTCGGAGGTTATGGTATTCAAATATATTAAAGTTATTTAGTGTACTAGGGGGGCGTACACAAATTACGTAACGCAACATTTCCCAATTTTTTACCCCCTCCCCCCACGCAATGGGACCGTAACCCTTGGCCAGAACCCCCCTTTTTCGTTACGTAACGGGGGCTTTGTCGTCAATATTTGCGATTTTTTCATAGTCAAAACTAATTATGAAAGGATAGGGTTTATACTCATTTTATGAAGTATATATTCAACTAGTTTTATACCAATTTTTATCACAAAATCTTGAAAATTAACCGAGATATAGGCCTTAATTTGACGATGGAAAAAAATTCTCTTGTCCCGTCGATATCTTTATGAAAGGTTATCTGTAAATCAAAAGTAGAAAATTTATCAATATCTATACGAACGTAGCGTTATGCGTAGCCGTTTTTTTTTACAAAATGCCGACAGTTTACACATTTTAAAAAAAATTTTAAACCCTTTTTCTGTATTCAAGCAGTCTTTAAAAATAGTAATTATCAGATGTTAAAAACGTGGATACGTACAACCTTAGTCACGCGATTACAAAAATGTTCAAAAAAAAAAATTGAAAATCGGTTGATAAGTTTTTAAGTATTCGCTCGGACAAGGTCGAAAAAACTAGTTTCGAGAAAAACGCGTTGAAAGTTTTCGTTCCGTGTTTTATGATATAAAGTTATGTTTCTAGAATATTGATACTTACATTGAAGTATGTAGTCGCTGGCGATATGAACGATTAAAGACTACATTTTCATGTATTAAATAAGCCTGCAAAATTTCAAGAAGATCGGTTCACTAGTGTTTGAGTAATCTTGGTCACCGACTTCAGAAATGCCATTTTGAGAAAAATGCGTTTAAAGTTTCAATTTTAGTTTAAACGAAGAAAATATTTTTTTGTAAACTTATAGTCATCTATTCCGGGCATCAAAAAAAACTGGACTTCAAATTGCACTTCAAAAAAATGCAATAAAAAAAATCGATTTTTTCAAAATCGCAAGTGGGGGTAACCCCTTAAGTAACACAATATGCCTACGTGCGCTGCGAGCGAGCCGGGCACATGACTCCCAGCGCCTCTTGCGGCAAGCGACATTTCGTGGTCCACTGAAACTGCTCTGTGGCAGGGGCCTGGAGATATCGGATAATGAGGCAAAGTGGTAGTTCTCGCTTCTACCACCTGAAGCACTGCTACCTAGGGGTGAGTCAATCAAACGGAACATGGAACTCAAACACACTCGGCCTTTCAACTCGTCCCCAAAACGGTGACGAGTTAGGATGGTTCCGGCAGAGATTAGTAGGGAGATGTACAACGCTCCCCTTTTCGGCGTGCCTCGGAAATGGCGCTAAATCGCGGCGGCGAGTTCGGGAATATGATTTTGTGTGCATCGCCTCTGTCGAGGTTGCAGATTCCCTTGTAGCCGCGCGAGTCGTGAGCACCGCTCAAGTCGATATCGCAGCAGCGTGCACACGAATGGGTAGCTCGGTGGGGGAAAGTCTCTGCCCCTCGCTCACTCGACAGGCGAACGGAGCGAGGTTTTCCGTCCGATCGAGCTGGACATATGTGTGGCCGTACTGCGGATTGGAATATGCATTAAATGAATTTCAAAGAGAAAAACATGTATCGAGAAAATTGTTTTTTCTCAGTTGGCCGTTTATGCCGAGAATGCGGGTTAAAAAAATTAACGACGAACCGCGTTGAAAAATAAAACGCCGAAACGACCGTGGAAGGTTCAGAAAGAAATCTTGAGCCTTTGCCGCGGTCGTTACCGCGTTTTTTTTTCAACAGTAAACATTATGAATAAGCGTGTATCATAAATGTTTTTCTATCCTCAATTAGCGTCGTGGCTGAGTTGGCAGCGGGACGGATTGACGATGCTTGCGGTCCGAGTCGATCCCTGGTTAATCGACTTTTTTAATCTATTTTTTTTCTTCATTTTATATTCAAAAAATTTCGAACTTACTCTCGCTTTAGCTATTCTCGCATGTCCAGGCATTATTTATGATATTTAATTCATATACGTTTAATTTTTAAAAAGACATTGGCTGCCGGGGATCGAACCCGCGTCGTCTGCACTCAGAGCCCGCAGGCTGATATATCAACCGCGAGGCTTTTGTGACTGCAAACCTACCTTACGTATACACACTTATCCAACCTTAAAAAAAATTCGCTGCATACCAATTGCATATTGTTTTTATGACCCCAAAGTATTATTGAAGACAAATGAAAACGATTTTTCCAAATTCCTAAAGTGGTGTTATCCCTTAAAGAAAAAAAATTGATTTTTTGATCGTTATAAATGTATATCCCCTTTTAAAAACTTTAAGGCGTCTGGCCACCTTGGCCGATCGAAAAATGGGTATATTAAAAAAAATAATAAACTCGAAAGTATGGGCCAGAATATTTTTATTTTTTTACACAACGTCAGAAGGGCTTTAAGAATAACGTTAATAAATTTCCATTCAAAATATTAAAAAATGGCGCCGTTATGCACGTTGCCGCGGAGGCCGTCCGCACGATACGCGCGGTCATTGTCCCAGCTGTTACACGGTCATGTCACATCTAGACAAAAAAAATCAGCTCATTTGTGAGTATTGTCGCTACAATGTAGCGTAGCGATTTTTTCGACCATTAAAAAAATTATGGTAAGCCGAAAGAAATTTTTTTTCATTTTTCACCGAAATTATGGCTCACTTTAATTTTTTTAATGGTCGAAAAAAAACCGCTACGTTACATTGTAGCGACACTACTCACGAATGAGCTAATTTCTTTTTTCAGATGTGACATGACCGGGTAACAGCTGGCACAACGACCGCGCGTATCGTGCGGAGGGCCTCCGCGGCAATGTGAATAACGGCGCCATTTTTTAATATTTTGAACGGAAATTTATTAACTTTATTCTTAAAGCCCTTTCTGACGTTATGTAAAACAATTAAAATATTCCGGCCTATACTTTCGAGCTTATTATTTTTTTTTAATATACGCATTTTGGGATCGGCCAAGGTAGTCAGGTGAAAACCGGCAGAAAATTATGAAGCAACTCGTCCACTTCTTTGATGTTTGCTATTTTGGACCATCGCTCGTTTGCCTATCTGAGATCTACACTTTCGAAGTTTGTATCCTCGATATATATGTCTTGTTGCTATAGATGGTATTACCAATATTAGATACTCACGTCTTTCCATTTCGGAGATATGGATGTTCTAGATTGTTTGAATCTGTATTTGTATGACTCAAACTGCAGACAATCTGAATACACGTTCTCGAATAAATGAGCTCTCGAATAAATGATCCTTTGGTGTAATAGTTATTTAATTTCGTCATCGGTCGAAGGATAACATTTTGAATAATTTACAGTTTGTTACATTGAGTTTATAATTCTGTCATTTCGAAATCTTTGTCGTTCCATATTTGGCCTTTCAAAGTTTTGGCCCCCATCCCAATGTGAAATGTGTTGTAAAAAATGCCGAAACACACTTATCCAAGGTGAAATGTGTTTTGAAAAAAATGCCGATCGAGAAAGACTCAAAGTTCTCTTCGAGCCTTTCTCGATCGTTTCGGCACTTTTCTTCAACAATTTTTTAAATTAATTTTCTAAGGGGAAAAGTAAAAACTCATTTACGTATTGGGGGAAACATTAATTTTTTTGTCATATTTTTCAATACTGTTCGCACCAAAATTTGGAATGCCCACTCGTTTTGAGCAACTTCAACATGCGTCCGGTGGGGCGAACGACTGCGGGTTCGGTCGCGTCGACGATACCCGCGGCGTCCTTGCTGCGGCCGCTCCCCTCGCTCGTGCCACTGTTCTTTCGATGGCCTGCCCTTCTCGCGCCCTTGGGCTCCCTCGGGTGCCTCTTGCCGCTGCGGCTGCTGCTGACGACCACTTTTCTTTTTCTTGCGGCGCCAAAATTTCTTCTTTGTAACTGTAAAAAATAAATAATAAAATGTACAAATAAAATACACTACTCACACAAATTAAAGGATATTTAAAAAATTCCAAATTTTTGGCTGATTTTCAAAAAAGGATAACTCGGAGAAAAATGGTCGTACAGAAAATACAAAAAGGAAATTATAGCTTCAAGTATCTAGTTTTCAGATCTGGACTGTAAAATTTGTTAGCGTAGGCGGTTTTCTTGTAATCATCCGAAAACCAACGAAATTTTTTGCTCGTCTTTAAAATGGTCAGTCGACTTCAAAGAATTTTTTTTATCATACGACTATGAAATTCTTTTAGACAATTCAATCAGCTTTAATTTGACCTTTTGACGAGCTCCGTACGATGATTTGGCGCGGAGTAATCGTCGATCGAAAAAATATATTAAGTCGACAGAGCATTTTAAAGACGAGCAAAAATTTGGAAAAAAAATTTCGTTGGTTTTCTGATGATTACAAGAAAACCACACACGCTAAAAAAATTTACAGTCCAGATCTGAAAACTAGATACTTGAAGCTATAATTTCCTTTTTTTAATTTTCTGTACGACCATTTTTCTCCGAGTTATCCCTTGTTGAAAATCAGCCAAAAATTCGGGATTTTTTAAATATCCCTTAATTTGTGTGAGTAATGTATTTTATTTGTACATTAAAGTGGTCGTCAGCAGCAGCCGTAGCGGCAAGAGCCATCCGCGGCAGCCCAAGGGCGCGAGAAGGGCAGGCCATCAAAAGACCAGCGGCACGAGCGCGGGGAGCGGCCGCAGCAAGGACGCCGCGGGTATCGTCGACGCGACCGAACACGCAGTCGTTCGCCCCACCGGACGCATCTTGAAGTTGCTCAAAACGAGCGGGCGTTCCAAATTTTGGTGCAAACAGTATTGGAAAATATGACAAAAAAATTTATGTTTCCCCCAATACGGAAATGAGTTTTTAGTTTTCCCCTTAGAAAATTAATTTAAAAAATTGTTGAAGAAAAGTGCCGAAACGATCGAGAAAGGCTCGAAGAGAACTTTGAGTCTTTCTCGATCGGCATTTTTTTCAAAACACATTTCACATTGGATAAGTGTGTTTCGGCATTTTTTTCAACACATTTCACATTGGGATGGGGGTCAAAACTTTGTAACGTAAAAAACGAACTGTAAATTATTCAAAATTTTATCCTTCGGCCGATGACGAAATTGAATAACTATTACACGAAAGGATTATTTATTCGAGAACGTGTATGCAGATTGTCTGCAGTTTGTGTCATACAAATACAGATTCAAACAATCTAGAACATCCATATCTCCGAAATGGAAAGACGTGAGTATCTAATATTGGTCATACCATCTATAGCAAAAAGACATATATGTCGAGGATACAAACTTCGAAAGTATAGACCTCAGATAGGCAAACGAGCGATGGTCCAAAATAGCGAACACCGAAATAGCGAACATCAAAGAAGTGGACGAGTTACTTCATAATTTTCTGCCCGTTTTCGCTAACACGTACGAGATTCTTTAAAGGCGTCTGGCCACCTTGGCCGTTCAAATAATGGGCATATTAAAAAAAAATAATCATGAACTCGAAAGTATGGGCCGGAATATTTTAATTTTTTTACATAATGTCAGAAAGAGCTTTAAGAATAACGTTAATAAATTTCCATTCAAAATATTAAAAAATGGCGCCGTTATGCACATTGCCGTGGAGGCCGTCCGCACGATACGCGCGGTCGTTGTCCCAACTGTTACCCGGTCATGACACATCTGGTAAAAAAAATAAGCTCATTCGTGAGTAGCGTCGCTACAATGTAGCGTAGCGGTTTTTTTCTCGACCATTAAAAAAATTATGGTGAGCCGAAGAAAAAAATTTGTATTTTTCACCGAAATTATGGCTCACCATAATTTTTTTAATGGTCGAAAAAAACCGCTACGCTACATTGTAGCGACACAACTCACGAATGAGCTGATTGTTTTTTGCAGATGTGTCATGACCGGGTAACAGCTGGGACAACGACCGCGCGTATCGTGCGGAGGGCCTCCGCGGCAATGTGTATAACGGCGCCATTTTTTAATATTTTGAATGGAAATTTATTAACGTTATTCTTAAAGCCCTTTCTGACGTTGTATAAAAAAAATTAAAATATTCTGGCCCATACTTTCGAGTTTATTATTTTTTTTAATATACCCATTTCTTGATCGGCCAAGGTGGCTAGACGCCTTAAAATCTTCAAAAGGGGATATACATTTATAACGATCAAAAAATCAATTTCTTTTCTTTAAGGGATAACACCACTCTAGGAATTTGGAAAAATCGTTTTCATTTGTGTTCAATAATACTTTGGGGTCATAAAAACAATATGCAATTGGTATGGAGCGAATTTTTTTAAGGTTGGATACGTGTGTATACGTAAGGTAGGTTTGCAGTCACAAGAGCCTCGCGGTTGATATATCAGCCTGCGGGCTCTGAGTGCAGACGACGCGGGTTCGATCCCCGGTAGCCAATGTCTTTTTTTTAAATTAAACATCCATGAATTAAATATCATAAATAATGCCTGGACATGCGAGAATAGCTAAAACGAGAGTAAGTTCGAAATTTTTTGAATATAAAATGAAGAAAAAAAATAGATGAAAAAAAGTCGATTAACCAGGGATCGAACCCGGACCGCAAGCATCGTCAATTCGTCACGCTGCCAACTCAGCCACGACGCTATTTGAGGATAGAAAAACATTTATGATACACGCTTATTCATAATGTTTACTGTTGAATAAAAAACGCCGTCACGACCGCGGCAAAGGCTCAAGATTTCTTTTTGAACCTTTCACGGTCGTTTCGGCGTTTTATTTTTCAACGCGGTTCGTCGTTAATTTTTCTAACCCGCATTCTCGGCATAAACGGCCAACCGAGAGAAAACAATTTTCTCGATACATGTTTTTCTCTTTGCAATTCATTTAATGCATATTCCAATCCGCAGTACGCTCACACATATGTCCAGCTCGATCGGACGGAAAACCTCGCTCCGTTCGCCTGTCGAGTGAGCGAGGGGCAGAGACTTTTCCCCCACCGAGCTACCCATTCGTGTGCACGCTGCTGCGATATCGACTTGAGTAGTGCTCACGACTCGCGCGGCTACAAGGGAATCTGCAACCTCGACAGAGGCGATGCACACAAAATCATATTCCCGAACTCGCCGCCGCGATTTAGCGCCATTTCCGAGGCACGCCGAAAAGGGGAGCGTTGTACATCTCCCTACTAATCTCTGGTTCCGGGCTTCCAGCGTTTCACCAAAACGGTCACAGGGGCATGCGTTCCAATATACAACCACCGTCTTTCTTCTAGATCCTAACACTCAGCGCGTTTGGGGCACAGTGCAGTGACACAGCTCTACTGATGAGTGTGTCACTATACTCGAGACGAAACACAAGATTCCTTTTCCTGCCTCCTAACTTACCGACGTTACAGAACCTGGACAAGGAGCGGACAACTACGGGAGTAGAGAGCCAGCGGTCATCATCATCACCACCGACCGAATCTTTACAATTTTTCCTCGTTTTAAAGTTCTAAAATTCTAAAATCGTGACGTACGGCAAACTTTGCCCTCCCCCTCGTACATAGGACCGTAACGCCTGGCCGGACTCTCCCTCCCCAAATTGTGTTACGTAAGTTGCGTACACCACCTATTAATGTGTTTTTTTTTTTCAGTAGATTGCATGCCTTGCTTGTTGGTACAGCTTTTATTTTTATTTTTTCTTTCGTTATAATGTCAATGAAAACCTGGAAATAAATGTACTGGAAGACGAATTTAAAAAAAGAACTAAACGCATGGTGTATGTTTACACGGTACCGAATTTACTATTTTGTGCGTTTAGCGAGTTCGTTTTTTACAACGAATTGTTTTTGCCGTTTTTCCATTTTCGACGCAATTCTTTGTCTTGCGGAACATAAAACTCTGAACACTTTCTGGTATCGTTCTTGAAACGTCCAACAGTTTAGTACAATGCATGCGTTAGGCATTTTTCGAATGCAATAGGCCGTTTGTTTTATTTCGACACTATAAAGGAACACGGTAACACGATTCAGAGACTTTGGATAGGTTATCTATCGCTGTATATCTATAACTATAAGACTCCTACATGACAGCGCTTCCAGTGGATAGATGAGGAACTAACTTTTGCCTCACTAACGGTGACACCTCCCACCACTCGAAAACGCTGGAGTTCCCAGACGTGTATGTAGGACCCTGGGTCGCTCACTTCAAACCGGAAGTGAGCGTTGCACCAGCGCGTGAGACGTTGAACGAGAAAAACACACTCGACGATACTAGCGCTGTTGGCGTCACACAACGGAAGCACCATTGGATCTGCTCCACATGACAATAAATTGTTACTTTCGCACCGAGAAATTCTTGGTTATGCCTTGCGTGACTTCCCGGCTGACGCAAGGAATGTTACATTGCGCTAGGTTAACTTTTTTACAAAAATAATAACCGAACGATCTTGCGCGGTGCGTGCGACCGCCCTAACTTTTACAAAACGCAGTGCTTGTAATTGGATAGCGAAGAGAAAAAAAATATAACGAAGAATATGGTCGACGCGAAGTGCGATTTAGCGGGCGAGGAGGCTACCCCACCACCGAAGACTGCGAAGCAACTGGAGAAGGAGGCTAAGAAACTCGCCAAGTTGGAAAAATTCAAACAGAAACAGGACAAGAAGGAGACCAACTCCACCGAGGCGACGACAAAGCCAAAAGACAAACCCGAGGTAGGTTGGTGTCAGTTATGATTTTGAAATTTTAGCGAGTTCGTTTAGCAACAATGACAGTTGCGGGAATATGTCCCAATTGGCCATATGCTTCTCTTAGAGTTAGGACGTTAATTTAAAGATGCATGGCAGTCTTACATGGCGATAAAAATTAGCTGCCTTATTACTTCGCTCGTTCTAAGCCTAAGCAAAATTTAAGATCTGGTTGAAGAATTTTAACGCTTCTAATATACAGTAGTTTTACATGCGTTCTTACGGGACGTTTCACTCCCAGATACAATGATAAAAAGCTTAAGGGAAAACATACCTAGAGGGCCGAAAAAAATTGGCCAAATTATGAAAAAAATTTCTGGAAAACCGTTGGTATAAAAGAAACGCATTTTTTTTTAACACGAAGGTACATATATCGAGAGGCTTTTAAAAAAATCACCCAAAAATTCAGAAAAACAACAAAAACATGGCCACTGGAATATAATTAAATTTTCTTCGCCATGTTTGGCGGTGGACTCCAGCTTAAACAAAAGAACATTTTTTTAAAATTACACAATCGTGGCTAATTAGACCACAATTGTGGCTTAATTAAGGGGTTAGGCTACTGTGACGACCCAAAAATCAGGGTTATTTAAAGAAAAAAAAATGTGGAGGAATAAGTAAGATTGGAAAATCGTTTGGACATTTAGTCGTATGTACATTAACAAAGTTGTGTATCAAATTTCATGAAACGATATTAATAATTAAAGGAGTTATAAATAATTTTTTGACGGACCTTTGAACTTGAAGGACTTGACAGTGTACTTGATTTTGGCCATCTGGTTGATCTGAAAAAAAAACGAGTTTTCTCTTCAGATAATATTGACTAAGACTTAGCGGAGCTTTTTTTGCTATTGTGTTTCAATCGTAAAGAAAAAATATTTCTTTTTTTTTTAGGCAAAACGGAATTCTTATCGTTAGCAAGTAATGAAAAAAAATTGTGAGAAGAAAAACGTTGTTCATGTCTCAACCACTTATACACTGAATAAGTGTACCAAATTCCAAGTCAATTTGTCCATTAAATGTCGGCAAATTGTATACACAGATTCGAAAAACTTACTTTTGAGACAAACCAACTTTAACGTTTTGCTAGCTGTTTAATCATTGTAATCATAAGTTTGCCTTAATTCTGCGATTCCTGCACCATACGTTGGATCTTCCTCTTCAATTTGCGTTGCCTCAAATGACAAGTGTTCCTTATTTTCCCAATAGCCTAATCCTTTAATTGTGGGTACTAAAATTCTGCTGATTTTCCTGCTCGGCTCTCCGATACCTCTTTACCAAAAGGTATAGCAATGCTGCAAACAGTTCAGGGGCTTAAAAATTGCAGCCATCTAGAGCTACGGTGCATTGACTCTCAAGGATTTTTTTCCTAATAAGGTTCACTGTTAGCAAACACAGGTAAAACAATCATTTCGAGAGAACTTTGAATTTCAAGCAGCTTTGAACTAAGAACTTGAGGCCCGATCTATGTATCACACCGCTTATGATTTATTTTACTTTACATCTGGGATATATATTCAAAAATTTCACGCATCGGCGAATCTCGCTTGGAGCTTTTTTTCCATAGGTCCTCAATAGTGTCACCTTACGCTGCATTATTATATTATTATATTATCTGCATTATATTATCAATTACTCCCAGTACATTTTTATTCTCATAGCGTCTCATATCAATCGGCACAACGTTGACTAAAAATACTTTTCGACTTGTAAGAATTTCACCATTTATTCGTATTTACTTGAATTAGAAAAGCGAGAAGAGGAAAGAGACTAAAGAGTCCGCTGTGTACGAAATCGATACACCCGAAGGTTCCAAAAAAGATGTCTCCTCGCCGATGCCGGATGCTTACAGTCCGCAGTACGTGGAAGCAGCCTGGTACTCCTGGTGGGAGAAGGAGGGTTTTTTCAAACCGGAATACGGGGTAATTGACTTCATTCGTCTTTCAGCACATAGTTGTATACCATTATTGAAGAGGCAACATTAGAGTCTTTAGAAGTAGCAAAACAAAATTATCACGTTCCTCAGCCATTCTTTATCAATCGCTCCTCGGTCTTCCAGATACTAGAACCCAACGCACTTAGAAGCTTAGACCACTGTAAAGGTCTAAAGTTAAGTGGTTTTTCGCGATTTTTTCGTTGGGTGGAAGGAAAAGAGGATAATAATATTCAAGGATGTTATTAGTCGTGTCTTCAAGAGGACAAAAAAAAATTATAAAAGATCATGACGCTGGAGCTATTCACGCAAGGCATGTCGAATTGACGCTGACGCAAATTTGAATTTGGGAAAAAATTTAAAAATTAATTTATGTCCATATAGCTAGAGAAATACGTAGGGAATTTTGAAAATATAAATTTTTGTGTAATTGGCAAGCATTTATCGTAAAATTCAATTTTCGACAGAAAAAAGGACAATCATTTGTTAATAACTAATGTTATAATTAACTCATGAAAAAGCCCGTACGTATTTCTCTTCGGAATGTTATTTTAAATATGCTGCGCCGGCTGCTTGCTGCGTGCCGTTTTGAAAAATTGTGTTCTGAGAAAAACCGTCGACGTTTCGCACACGGGCTAGCCACTGCCACCGCAGACCCACACGGGCATGCGGACCTTTGTTTTACAGGGACCAAAGCATCTCTTAGCACTTCCTTGACACACTGGGTCATTTTGACCCCGACGAATTTGAAATAAAATGCTCACTTTCCTAAAATTGAACGTCATCAATATTTCTCTACAATTCAAGTTTATACTTTTCGAATTTTAATTATGCCAACATATCAAGAAATGTTTAAAGTGTATCTCGGATTTTTTTCAATAACAACCGACCGATGGGATGTTAAGGGTAGGTGGATGAATTACTCCGGATTGAATTGAAATTACTGAAGTAATCCGGGTCAAATTGACCCACTGTGTAAAATCCGTGGCCTGATGAGTGTGTCAAGGAAGGGTTGAGCCAATTTGTTAAAAAATCCATTTTTTGAAAATTCTACAGTGGTGGTACCCCTTAAGGGGCTACATCTGCCTGGATGCCCAAAAAAATGGCCGAATTCCGAATTCTTATCTGGAAAACGGTTGGTGGGAAACGGTTGGTGGGAAACGGTTGGCATGTTTTTAAACACAAAGGTCAATATTTTAAGAGCCATTGAAAAAAAGCACCAAAAAAAACAATAAAAACATGGCTGGCGGCAGATGATGAAATTTGTTTCGCGACGTTTGGCGGTGGACACACCACCTTAAACGGTCCATCCAAAATCTAAGAACCAAACGGGGTATTCAAGTTAACAATCTTTTTTTTTAACAACGTGGCGATGAATCGAAACTCAAGCACGCAGAATCTGTGAAAAAAGTGGTGATTTTTACGTAACTATTATAAAATGAAGATCTATTTTTAAAAAGTAAGATCGCCAACGACTTATAAATGTTTCTCATCCTATCTCCTGTAAATTTGGAAACAATCCATTAAGTGGTTTTCGTGATATGTCCATCAACATTCAAAACAGTGTTTCGAGAAAAACACGTTTAAGGCCTTAGGCCACTCTAGAGGCCGAAAAAATAGGGTTTTTGGGGATTTTTTTTTTCAGAATAACTACAATATAAATCGAGATTTAAAAAAAGGGTGTTTATCATACATATCAGTGACTTTATACAATAATTTTTTTGAAGCGATTAATTTCAATCTAAGATTAAGTTAATAACGATTAATTAATAACGATTAAGTTCATCTCAAAGCTGCATTTTTTAAGTTGGCCGGAAACATAACTCAGACAATTTTCAACCGATTCACTTGAAATGTTGAATATATCCTGAAAAATACATTGTCTATGGAAGTACGTAGGATGTTTTTTTATATTGAATAGTTAGTTTGTTATTAACAATTATCTGACGATTTTTTAGGCAAATCTTTCACTTTCCTAAAATTTGCCTAAAAAATCGTTAATAACAAATGAGGTATGCAATATAAAAAAAAGTCCTACGTACTTCAATAGATAATGTATTTTTCAAAATATATTCAACATTTCAAGTGAATCAGTTGAAAATTGTCTGACAAGGAACATCCCTCCGGTGACACCCTTCGATTTTGTTGAAATTTGGATATGTTATAAAGCACCGAAAAGTAAGCGATACATATTTTTTTATCGGCGGAAAAACGGTTTTAAGGGGGGGAACCACCCCTCGAAAAAAAGCATCTCTAGGGGTAATATAGCAGTTTCACACACAAGGAGTCCACCGATTTTAATGAAACAAACACGAAAATTCTTCTAATCCGAAGCAATGAAAAATTCACTATAGTGACATTGCAAAAACAGGGTGCCTACCGACCTGAAAAGTCATGAAATGTCATGAAAAAATACCAGTAAACCTGAATTATTATACCCTACTAAATGATTGTCGAGTGTATATTCAATATGAACTAACTTTGTGGTACTTGTCGATAGAGAAGCGAATATCGAATCGATGGAAAATAAAATAGAAGAAAGTAAAAGAAAATGACGCGTTATCTCAACATATATTAGTTTTTATTTGTTATTCGTGTAAAGCGACTAGATGATGTTACTCAAAGTTCCTAAATGTATGTAATATTTTTCTAGATGTTCCCAAAATATATTTCTTTACATCAATCTTGAAATTATGTTTGTCTCACGTTTTTTATTACATATGGAATTGTACAGTTTGGTGACTTTTCGTTTATTCCGTATACTTTTTATTGGCATACAACACACATCTGTTTGAAAGAGCAAAATAAAAATATACAAATTTATAAAATCGGTCGCACTGTAGAATCATTAAGTAAACTTCTATGCCAGAAAGTCATACTAAGATTCATGAAAAAATCCTCATTCCTCGCCTTAAAAATCCTTAAGAAAAAAATGAAGGGGTGAACCACCCCTATATTAAGGAATGGTTTCACCCCTTAAAACCGTTTTTCCGCTGATAAAAAAAATACGTCTCGCTTGATTTTCGGTGCTTTATACCATATCCAAATTTCAACAAAATCGAAAGGTGTCATCTGAGGGATGTTTCTTGTGAGTTATGTTTCCGGACGACTTGAAAAATGCAGTTTTGAGATAAACGCTGCACAGCCGCCATTTTGAAGTGAATGGCTTCGAAAAAATTATTGTATACAGTCACTGATATGTATGATAAACATCCTTTTTTGTAATCTCGATTTATTTTGTAGTTTTTCTGAAAAAAAATCCCCAAAAAGCCTATTTTTTCGGCCTCTAGAGTGCCCTAACCCCTTGAAGTTGGTGCTGGAAGTTGGAATAGTTCAACGAAATTTTCAGGGATTATCGGGACCGTCCATAAATTACGTCATTTTAAAATGGGGGGGGGGGGGGTCTAGCCGGATTACGGTAATGAGAGTTGGATTATGACGATAAGGAAGGACAAAATGATTTCGGGGGAGGGGGGGGAGGGTAAAAATCAGCAAAAATCGATGACTTAATATATGAACGGCTCCATAGTTAAGAAGTGATACTATCGAATAAAAATATTTTTGGAAAATGCATTTTATTACCAACCTAGGTAGCCCATTAATGACGTTATTGCATTCGCAGAGAAAATCCGTATCCGAGGTGAATCCTAAAGGGAAATTTGTCATGGTAATACCGCCGCCGAACGTGACCGGAGCTCTCCATCTCGGGCACGCGCTCACCAATGCCGTGGAAGATGCACTAACGAGATGGTACGTCCTGAAAATACGGAGGAACCTTCAGGCTTCGGCTTCACGGAGAATGGTGTTTCAATGATTTATCGATCCTGCAGGAATCGCATGAAGGGTCGTACCACTTTGTGGAATCCGGGCTGCGACCATGCTGGCATAGCTACCCAAGTCGTGGTCGAGAAGAAGCTCTGGCGAGAAGAGAAAAAGACGAGACACGATCTCGGAAGAGAAAAGTTCATTGAGAAAGTCTGGGAATGGAAGAACGAGTGAGTGTTGCACATGTTCTTCAATTCGATCAATTATTATAAGAATGAATTGAATATGATGAGAGTTAGGTGTTAACTGAGTAGTCTAAACTGCGTTCAACGAGAGAACGGCACGCTCCCGAACCTCAATTCGTCCGACACGGTCAGATCCCGCCTAATGCGCCGCCTTCTTTTTCCTCTCCACCATTAAATTAAGGCCTTATATACGCGATTTCGCCGATTTTCGAAGGTACTTTTCTAGACGCGGTTGAAAAAAAATGACGCACATATTGACAACATTTGTTCACAGATTATTTATGCACAGGGTTAAGTATGTGTAAAAAAAATCATAAATATTAACAAATGGCGGAGATATAACATAATAAAGCAATGTATTTTTATTGCGCGCGCGTTGATGGTGACAGTTCTCGACATCGATGTGGGTGTCTGGAAAAAAATGAACATATTTATAATTGCATAATGATCTTCAGTGTGAACCAACAATATTATTTAAAAAAAAACTTATAATAAAAATTCGAAAGTAAAAATTTGTTTACTCAATTTTCTGTCGGTATTTTATTTTTTAGATTTTTTTGTGTCATTGAAATTTTCTGTGGATGTTTCTTGGGATCATACAATAGGTGATACTAAGAATATGTTGTAAAAATTTCAAAGCGATCTGAACCTTCGTATAACCTGAACCTATCTATTATAAATGCAATCTTACCTAACTTTTGGAATTCTAGGAATTTTTCAATTTTGTAGAGCTTAAAATATTCCCAACCGTTCAGGCTAATGGAATCAAAAATAATAAAAAAAATGAAAAAAAAATCGCGTATATAAGGCTATATGTAACCCAAACAAACCCAACGGTTAATTTGAAACATTCGAGCGTCAGTCAGTTGAGTGTCAGTTACGAAGTGCGGAGCGTCTTGAGATATAATTGTGAAATTTGAATTGTGTTTTTGTTGTTTTGTATTGTGTATTTATGGTTTTGTTATTTTCTAAGTAATTAAAAAGATGGGGTTTTCTGTCTAAATGTTTACAAAGGTTTAGTTTGCATTTATCTGTTGTTAGAAATAGTGTAGCTTGGTGCTGCATAGCCATAAAAATTATATCAACCGTAGCATGAACGGCTTGCCCATCTAACCGCGCGTAAAATTACATACATTGAACTATTTTTTATCTCTAGTGTTTTGTGGTGAAGAAATTTCGAAAAAATCATAAAGAGTCAGTATAGTCTGGACAATAACATATATTTTTTAAATTGATTTCATCTTGGTTTGTGACTAACGCTCGAACCTCCTTAACGGGGTCATTCCATGTGACAGCTATTTTTTTCGGGAATTTTTTTCGATGAACCATTAAACACACACTATCTTTAAATTTTTACCACACAATTATTAACATTTTCACAGTACTTCCGAATTTTATCAAACAAAAATAACGAGTTGAATCAACTTTATACCGTTCGGGAGACACTCATGTGTAGCAAAATGTTGGTCGTCGCCTGCCATGATTCCGGAGGTTTTGCTTATCTGAAATGAAAAAATCAAACGGCATTATCATTTGTAGACCTGAGGCTATCGCCGGAACTAGAGTAAAGTAAAATCATCGAAAATTGAATTTTTGGCACGGTTTTGGAAGTCAAGTTCCAAGTTACTTTCTTTCGACTTTTTCAGCTCAGAAAAAAAAACTATGGCAGATATCAGAAATCTTCTAGTTCGGGTGAGAACTATAGATGTGCTGACTGTACCATAAAAAATTGAACGAAATCCGTTCAATAGCTTTTGACATATCATGGACGCCAATTTGAAAAATACAGTTTTGAGAAGAACGCGTTAAAAAGTTAAAGTACGATTTTCACAAAGAAAATGTTGACTCACCATTAGTCTGCTATGCCGGGCCCATATAAAACGTACAATTTTTTTGCAATTTGTGCAAAAAAAAACATTTTTCGGACCTGTCACATGGGATGTGACCGTCTTAAGGCGGGAGCCTGAATAAGAAGATCCAAAAAGCGTTTTTTCCGGGCATTTTTTTGAACGGGAAAAAAACAAGGGAGCCCAGTAAACATTGAGGTGTTTTTTCGTGTATATTTAAAATGTACAAAAAAAAATGTTTCAACATGAAACAATAAATTACTGCAGATTTATCAGCCTATTCCATGTGCGCCTTGCCACTGCAGTCCCTAATCGGCGGTAAAGATGCATCTCGTAATTCTTGACTGAACCAAATAAACGAATAAAATTTTCAATTGTCATATATTTATCTTCTGGGTGAATTAAGAAAAAGCTAAAAAAATCGTGAAATTATAACGTTTCCCAGGCTTGAAAAAAGAGTGTTCAAAAAAATATTTTAACCTGCTATAAAAATTATTTAAAAAGATTTTTTCAACGACTTTTTTAAGGGGATAGGCCACAGTAACGGGTATAAAATCATGTGCGAATTTAAGAATTCATAAATTTCTCACTTAATTTCATAAATAAACTCATAAATTTCTCACTCATAAAATTAATTACACATCTATTTGGCATGCATATCAAGCTGTTAGAAAATATATATTTTTTTTCGATGTACAAAATGACCGACTACTAATATTTTCTTTTGTTATCTTTTTTTAGGCGCTCCGCGGCGTGAAATTTGGCATCCACAATTTTTTTACGTAGAACAAAAAACAAAAATTCTCGTCAATCTACATTAAAATACCTAGAGAAGTACGTACGGAATTTAAAAAATATTGTTTTATTCAAAAGTTGTAGGTATTTGAACTTAAGAAATGAATAGGGAAAAATTTCGTTACAACTGCTAATAAACTGCTCATAAAATGAAAAGTTTTTGATTAATCAGAAATTCCGTACGTACTTCTCTGGGAAATGCAATTAGGAACATAACTTTTAAATTTGAAGTAAATCGAGTGAAAACTGTTGAAGTTATTTGTCACGCCAATTGGAAAAAAAGCTGTTTTGCGAAGTTTCGAGTAGTCAGCCATTTTGTGCATCGAAAAAAAAAATATATTTTCTAACAGCTTGATATTCATACTAAATAGATGTGTAATTAATGTTATGAGTGAATCACTTTTTCATACGAAGAAAATTGTTAAATTCGCACATGATTTTATACCCGTTACTGTGGGTTAACCCCTCAATTCACTTTGAAGAGATTTTCATACCGAAGAAAATAAACTTTGGTTTAATCCAATAGGTCGTTTAGTTTTGTTGCTACCACGTCCACCAATTTGCAAAAAGCGTGAAAATGAAAACTGGAGAAAACGCGCTCCAAAGTTTTCAATAGCAGAAAATATCAATATCAAATTTCAATCGCCTCTCTGCTTTAAGCCTTGTATCTTCAAAAATATCCACAATTGGTCTCTGTAACTTTCTAAATATATTCTTGGATAGTTTACCTATCAATTTAAGCAATTAAAAAAAACGATCTTCCGACCTTCTAATTCAGGCTCCCGCCTGAATATTCCTAAGTATTCCAACGATACGCGTGCGCAGGAAGCCACGGAACCCTACTGTAACATGTACTCCGACCTACACTTGACTGTTTGTTCAATGTGCAGAAAAGGCGACAGGATTTATCAGCAATTGCGGAAATTGGGAAGTTCCTTCGACTGGGAGCGCGCCTGTTTCACGATGGACCCGAAACTGTGTCGCGCCGTGACCGAGGCGTTCGTACGTTTGCACGAGGAAAACGTCATCTACCGGAGCAATCGTCTCGTCAACTGGTCGTGCACGTTGAAGAGCGCTATATCCGACATCGAAGTCGACAAAGTCGAATTGACGGGCAAGACTCTGCTCGCCATTCCCGGATACAGCGAGAAAATTGTGTTCGGCGTTTTGGTGCTTTTCGCTTACGAGGTCGAAGACTCCGATGAGAAGCTGATCGTCGCCACTACTCGTATCGAAACTATGCTCGGCGACACTGCTGTCGCAGTGCATCCCAATGATGCGCGTTATTCCCATCTCGTTGGGAAATACGTGAAACATCCGTTCTGCGAAAGAAGAATACCCATAATCGCGGATGACTTTGTTGACGTGGAATTTGGTACGGGAGCGGTGAAGATAACGCCCGCTCATGATCCGAACGATTACGAGGTTGGTAAACGCCACGACTTGCCGTTCATCACGATCTTCGACGACGACGGTAACATCGTGGGAAATTATGGCAAATTTACGGTCGGTTGATATTTGATTAAATTCATATTTATCTATTGTTAATTTTATCTAATAGCTGTTATATTTTTTCGATAATTTTTTACTTCCAAGATTATCTAGATGTTATCTATCATCTAGATAAGATCCTTATCTAGATGTTATCTGTCATCTGGATAAGATCCTCATCTAGATGTTATCTGTCATCTAGATAAGATCCTTATCTAAATGTTATCTATCATCTAGATAAGATCATCATCTAAATGTTATCTATCATCTAGATAAGATCCTCATCTAAATGTTATCTATCATCTGGATAAGATCCTTATTTAGATGTTATCTATCATCTCGATAAGATCCTTATCTAGATACCCTCATGTAGATAATCTGAAATATAGATAATATCATAATATTGCATGTGTCAATGAATGAAAGAATATTATCTATATAATGGATATTATTGACGGTATCTAAACGATAAAGGATACCGTCTAGATAATATTGTCTCTTATCTGCCAGGGACTTTTTATACCGTGTATATATTTAACAGAAAATATTCCTTCGTGTCAGAGTTATTAAGGGACGACACTACTCTGGTGGGCCGAAAAAAGGTCGCTTATTACGAATTTATTTGTCTTGCAGATTATTTATTTGGGATTTGGAAAAATGGTATGCTATTAAGCATTCATTGAACTTATTTCGTGTAAATTTTCATTAAAAAAAAATTGAAAAACAACAACGTTATTGAGGTATAATAGAGCCTCTATAAAAAATGTGGCCCAACGGCGGGATCTGTAACTTGACAATGGTTGGTCTAAAAAATAAAAATAAAAACGTTTAATCGTCTATATAATTGTAGTTTTCGATGTACAGAGCCATTTTTCGAGAAAAAATTTATAAATGGCGAGTGTAAAAAAAAGTGTAACTGGCGAGGTTTTTATTTATATTCGGGGGCTTAAAAAACACTACATTTCGATTAGAAAAAAGGCTACGTGCAAAGATAGCTACTGCAATTACGGAAAGTTTGGTTTTTTTAGATTGAAAATCGAGAATTGTAGCTAAAGTTCTCACTACATGGTCTGTAACTTGGTCAATTTTCAAATTTCAACTTGAATTTCTGTTCACATATTCTTGAATATGTATACTTTAAGAAAATGCCAAAAAAATCGAGTTCCGACCCGGCACAGCGGTGTCCCAAAAAAGCGTTTTTTCGGAATTTTTTTAAAAGGAAAAAAAACAAATGAGCCCAGTAAATACTGAGGTTTATTTTCGTGTAGGTTTGAAATGTATGAAAAAAAGGTTCAACATGAAACAATAAATAACTGCAGATTTATTATTCCATGTGCGTCTTGCCACTGCAGTCCCCAATCGGCGGGAAAGATGCAGCGCGTAATTCTTGACTGAATCAAATAAACCAATAAAATTTTCAATTGTCATATATTTTTCTTCTGGGTGAATTAAGAAAAAGTTGAAAAAATCGTGAAATCATAACTTTTCTCAGATTTGAAAAAAAAAATATGTTAAAAAAACACTTTAACGTGCTATAAAAAAAATGATTTAACAAGACTTTTTCAACGACTTTTTTAATTCACTTCGAAGAGATTTTCATACTGAAGAAAATAAACTGTGGTTTGATTCAATAGGTCGTTAAGTTTTTTTGCTATCACGCCCGCCAATTTGGAAAAATCGTTCAAAATGAAAACTGGAAAAAACGTGCTTCAAAGTTTTCAATAGGAGGAAATATCAATATCAAATATCAATCTCGTCTCTGCTTTTTGCCTCGTATCTTCGAAAATATTTACAATTGGCGTCTGTAACTTTGTAAATATCTTGGATAGTTTATCTATCGATTTAAGCAATACAAAAAACGATTTTTCGGACCTTCTAATTCAGGCTCCTGAGTTTGAATTAGTACCTGATTTTCCAAAATATCTCGACAGCCCCGTTCTCGCGATTATTGCTCGAAAAACAGTACTAATTTTGAACCCTTTTACTTGAATAACAGGGAATGAAGAGATTCCACGCTAGGAAGGCAGTGCTGGACGAATTAACGAAGTTGAATCTCTTCATCGAGATCAAAGACAATCCAATGGTCGTGCCGATTTGCAGTCGTTCCAAGGACGTTGTCGAACCGTTGATAAAGCCTCAGTGGTACATAAAGTGCGACGATTTGGCGGCCAACGCGATGGAGGTCGTCAGAAGCGACGAGCTCAAGATAATACCGGAACAGTATAAAAAGACTTGGTATCACTGGATGGAGGGAATACGGGATTGGTGTATATCGCGACAATTGTGGTGGGGTCATCGGATACCGGCGTATTACGTGAATTTCAACGAAAATGTCGAGCCCACCCAAGGCAGCGACGACGATCGTTGGGTCAGCGCCAGAAGCGAGAACGAGGCTAAAGAAAAAGCGGCCAAAAAGTTTAATCTCACCGTCGATCAAATAAGCCTCAAACAAGATCCCGATGTATTGGATACGTGGTTCTCGTCAGCGTTATTCCCATTCTCGATATTCGGATGGCCCGATAAAGTATGGCTCTCATTCTCGTGACTATTTTCGTTATTTTTTCATAACGCAATGAACCTTGGCTAACGAATTGAACTAAATTTTTTTATATTCAGACCGAAGAGCTGGAAGCTTTTTATCCTGGGACCCTGTTGGAAACCGGTCACGATATCTTGTTCTTCTGGGTAGCGAGAATGGTATTCTTTGGTCAAAAGCTTCTGGGAAAGTTACCGTTCAAGTAAGCTCAAGCACTTTTGTTTGTTATCGGTGATTTTTCATTTATTTTAATTATTGACCGTGGTCACCCATCCAACCATTGGCTCCGACCAATGCTATATGACATGGGAGAACGCCGAAGCCGCACAGCCCGATCTTCTCCTTGATTTCTTAAGGGGCTACATCTGCCCAGAGGCGCGAAAAACAGTGGCCAAATTCCGAATTCTTTTTCTGGGAAACGATCGATGAAAAAGAAACGCACTTTTTTTAACACAAAGGTACATATCTGGAGAGCCAAAAAAAATCACTAAAAAATACAAAAAAACATGGCCGCCGGCAGATGATGAAATTTTTTTCGCGCGTTTCTTGTGGGCACATCCCTCCATTGACCGATAAAGAGAAACATCAGTACATGAATATCCTCGTTTTTCAATGAGAAAGACAATGGCGTAAAGCTAATTCGATTTCATTGAAATTTATTTAGTGCAAAACCCATTTGAACCTCGACATACGTCGAAATGTACCGAAAATCGCATTTTTCAAACAAAAAATTATATTTTGTTTTCTAATCAGCAGATCCTCAAATATCGCACAGTGTTTTAGAGGAGATTTGTTGAGCTTGCTGAAAAAAAATAGTCGAAATATGTTCCGTTGGAAAGGTATATTTATTTTAGTTTTAAGGCTTTCACTCCTCTTTATGTAATGAGAAGAGTTTGTGGCTTCCGGATGGAGGCCGTGTTGAGGATCAGCGTTGTGCCGACGTTTCGCAAACGTTACAGTCTGCATCATCAGGGCTGAGAGCTCCGATACTGAAGCTCTCGTGTCTCAGGTATTCCTTATATAGTTGCAGTCATCGTTCCAGATCACTGCACCAGCCAATCAGATGTTTTAATTGATCAGCTGGTCAATTAAAAAACCGGAAGGACGGGGTGCCAAATAGGATTGACGTGATATCCTCCATCTCTGTTTAGGTTGTCCGGATGTTTTCGGATTTCCAAGCCTTCTCGGTGTTTCCTGGAAAAATAGCTGTTTGATGGGGCCAGACTTTGGGCTTTGTCGAACTGGATGGCATGACCAGTCTCCATCCAATGTTCGGCCAGCGCTGATTGTGTAATATGGCCATATTTGATACACCGTTGGTGTTCTTTGATCCGTGTACTGATCTTCCTCCCGGTTTCCCCTATGTACACTTTGCCGCATGAGCAGGCACTTTGGGCCATAAAGTTTACCGGAAGCCAACGCATACGGATAGATACCTCCACGCTACGTCCCATCACCACCCTTCCCAAAAACAGTCGGTCATAAGCTCTCTGGTCTACAGAGCTCTAGCGATCTCCGAACCAGACTCCCTGGAGGTTGAACTAGAACACCTACGAAAAGCTTTAGGAGACAATGGTTACAAGCCAGGCAACATCGAAAGAACGATAAAAAATCTAAAAAGAAAAATAGCTGATCCGAAAACGGTTACAGCACCTGATGGAGAGAATGAAGGACAAATAACTGCAACAACTTCCCTTCCATACCTTCAGGGCATAACCGATCGCATAGGCAGGGTCCTTGGAAAACATAACGTGCGAGTCATCTTCAAACCTCAGAAGAAACTAGCACAAGTGATTCCGAGTGCAAAAGACCAAAGACCACCATTAAGTGCACCAGGAGTATACAAAATACCCTGCTCATGCGGTAAAGTGTACATAGGGGAAACCGGGAGGAAGATCAGTACACGGATCAAAGAACACCAACGGTGTATCAAATATGGCCATATTACACAATCAGCGCTGGCCGAACATTGGATGGAGACTGGTCATGCCATCCAGTTCGACAAAGCCCAAAGTCTGGCCCCATCAAACAGCTATTTTTCCAGGAAACACCGAAAAGGCTTGGAAATCCGAAAACATCCGGACAACCTAAACAGAGATGGAGGATATCACGTCAATCCTATTTGGCACACCGTCCTCCCGGTTTTTTAATTGACCAGCTGATCAATTAAAACATCTGATTGGCTGGTGCAGCGATCTGGAACGATGACTGCAACTATATAAGGAATACCTGAGACACGAGAGCTTCAGTATCGGAGCTCTCAGCCCTGATGATGCAGACTGTAACGTTTGCGAAACGTCGGCACAACGCTGATCCTCAACACGGCCTCCATCCGGAAGCCACAAACTCTTCTCAGGTATATTTATTTTGGGATACGAAAATGGTGAAAATACGAAAAACGCCAATGGGAACGCAAACAAAATGTTTGCAGGAGGTTTTCGTGTATGTTTCACTTCGTTTATTGAGAAAATAGTATGTAATTAATATTCGTGATGAAAATAAGAACATAAACAATATGAAGAAATCGTACATGCAGCTCGTTCTACTGTCGCGCAGATATAATATAATAATAATATAATATAATATAAATATACATGGCCTTAGGTAATATATGCGAACATTTGCGCTCAAATTACGTAATAATACGTAAAATATATTGATTTTAATGAAAAGGGTAAAATTCGCTTACCGCAACGAAACACCAACGGCAACGTCAGACTGGGGTAGATAACCCCAGACGCTCTTGAAAATCGTTTTCCTCGACAATCAGCGAGCAGCGGATATCACTGCCGGCATGCACTCACCTCAGATAGTGAAACTCAATTGTGATCACGGTCCCCAGTCGATAATATCGATTGATAACTTAGGTGCACACGTTTAAAGTCGACTGCGGTGGGTTTCTACCCCGTACATGAGTTCTAGGGTTAACAATAAATACGAGTCGTTGACGGTCGTCGATTTTTTTAATCTTTTTTTTTTAACAACGTGGCAACGAATTAGAACTCGAGCATACAAAATCTATGAAAAAAATCGTCATTTTTACGTAACTATTAAGGTGTAATCCTATCTCCAGGCTTCAATCCATAGGATTTTCACATTTTTTTTGAGCTTCACTAAATACATTAATAATTGTCTCTGTAAAATTTTAGGGTCGGTTATCGACCTAATCACTAAACCATGAACCTAAAAATGAAAATTGCGTATTTTTGAACGAATTCCGAGACGACATGCAAAAACCCAACTTCCGGTCGCTATAAAAGTGTATATAATAGTGGGAATCCGTCAGGTTCTTAAAAATAATGAGATTTACATGCTTAACACTTGTAGTAATCCACGGCTCTTAGAAAAAACTCCGCTTATTGACCTAATTTTTATGAAATATCAAGTTTAATTGGAACTTCCGGTATTGGATTTATGACCACTTGCTACGATAAAGTGACGTGACAGCAAGGCAACAGCTGACTGTAGTCCTAACCTCATCTCACTCATTCGAATTTCCACGCATATTTCATTTTTAACCGACCTATTTCGCCGACACAAATTTTCCACGCTTTTTACCAGTCGTGGGCCGAATACAATGCTTTATATTTCCCGCACCTGACATTGTTTTGACAGATCGACGTTGAAAAGCACGGAGGTTAAACTCGCCTGGTTGAGTAAAAAGAGACGGAGATAGAACCAATGTTGCCAAATATCAAACCTAGAAATGCTGCGCGAATCGTTGGAATAACTATTTTTCATTTTTCTAATTAAATGTGAACATTCATTAAACAGTTCACATATGGAAAGTTTTAGTTATGACAAATTATTTTTTGTTGCATATGTTAAGAGTATAAATTGTACAAATCTCGAGTATGATCATCGATTTTGAAAACGTGAGATCATCAACGACCTTTAAATGTTTCTCATCGTATCTCCTGTTAATTTGGAAATAATCCATCAAGTCATTCTTGAGATATCGTGTCCACCGACTTTGAAAACCGTGTTTCGAGAAAAACGCGTTTAAGGGGAGATATACGCCTAGGAGCCGGAAAAAGGTCATTTTTGTGAATTTTTTCAAGGAAAACTATTTGAAATTTCGGATTGGGGTTTTAATGATTGAAAAGTATATACATTCGGATTGGAGTTTTGATGATTGAAAAGTATATACATTCAAAAATATGTTTAATTTTCTTTATTTAAAAATATCAAAAATATACAAGGATATTGTATGATCCTTGGAGCGTCGTAAAAAAATCTGCGTATACGGTATCCACTGACGTTTCTTAAAAAATCATCAGAAAAACAAAACCAAAAAGTTGATTAAATTAGATACTATAATCTAGTGCTTGTCATAGCCGATTTTGAAAATATCGATTTATGACAAAATGGCGGACGTTTGAACATCAATAGTGATTTTTGGGCCAAAAATTAGTTATTATTTTGCCTATAAAAACAAAAACTAAGTAACGGGGAAAAAATCCTATGACAAGGACTAGATAATGGTGTATAGAATAACCACAAAAAACCTCAAGGCAATCGGTTCATTGGTTTTCGAGAAATTTTGGGTACCGATTTGAAAAACGTGGTTTTGAGAAAAACGCGTTTGAAAATTTGGGAATGAATAAATCATGAAATCCGTCAACTTCCATGGAATCATCGATACCAGGCCCGTAGTGTAGGTCTTCTACGGTCGACGGAATGTTCATAGCTTCTAAATCCTCGACCTCGACCATCCAGGTGTATTTCTCCCCTTAAAGTTTGAAGGACGGTGCTGCTACCGTTCGTCCAGCCGACTGTTAGAAGCTGCAGCTCATTCAATTTTACGAATATTTCTAGGAAATTTTCAGGAAATATAGCCAAAGGGTGATACTATCGAATATTTTTTGGAAAATGCAATTTTTTTACTCATCTAGGTAGATGTAGCCCATTAAATGAATATAATGTTTTGCGTTTCATATTCTCTACAAGCGAATATGTTTTACTCTCGTTTGCTTCACAGGGAAGTATATCTCCACGCTATGGTGCGAGATGCTCACGGAAGAAAGATGAGCAAGTCTCTCGGCAATGTGATCGACCCCATGGATGTGATTCGGGGTATAAGTTTGGAGGTGAGAAATCTCCGATCGATATTCGATGAAAAAAAAAATAAACCGCCATTTTTTATCTCGCGGAACACTGGTTTTACGATCGAATTTTATTTTTCTCAAGAATCTTCACAAGCAACTTGAAGATTCGAATCTCGATCCGAAGGAACTGAAACACGCGATCGAGGGACAAAAACGTGACTATCCCCAAGGAATACCCGAGTGTGGTACGGACGCTCTGAGGTTCGCGCTCTGTGCCTACACGACACAGGGTCGTGACATAAACCTCGACATATTGCGCGTACAGGGCTACCGATTTTTCTGTAACAAAATTTGGAACGCGACGAAATTTGCGCTCACGTATCTCGGCGATTTTCAGTATAACGACGAAACGGAGGTGAGGAATCTTATTTATCTCAATGCTTAAATTACGTACACTACCGTCGGAAAGTACCGGTGCATATTACGAATTTTCGATCGGGACGAACGTTAACGATCTCGGCCGAAAAAGGACGCACAGAAATGGAAAATTCAATATTTAATTACATATCTAGAGCGAATAAAGTTGGGGTTAGAACACATAAGGGATAACACCACTCTAGCGGCAGAAAATAAAGCCTAACTTTGACAATTTATTTTGGGAGTTTGAAAAAAGGAATAGGATTTCTTTTAAGAGGGTTTATTTAACACGTATTAAAGTATTAAAAAAATGTTATTATAATTTTCATACAAAATTGCGGCGACAGAGCCCATCTTGAAAAACGTGTTTTTTACAAACGGCTTCACGGGAGGACGGTTTTCTCGTAAAGTATAAGACCTGGAACAAAAACCAAAAAAAATTATAATCTATATATTATTAGCTATGGGACTACGTAGATATTTTTTTAAATCAAATTTTGAAAAAAATGGCACACAGAGAAATAAATCGATTTTTCTCCCAAAAAATAAGCAGTAAATTGTTTATACAAAAAAAGTTTACATTTAATATAAAAACGGCTACGTACTCCCATAGAAAAAGTAATTGTAGAGCTACTTACAAAATTTTAAATCGATCCATGCAAAGATGTTCGAGTAATTCGTCCTCCCAGTTTAAAAAAAGTGGTTTCGAGAAAAACGCGTTGATAATTGAACCTTAAAAAAAATCGCTACAAGATCAGTTGATATTGTTTTTATGACCCCAAAGTATTTTTTAAGTAAAAAAAAAACGATTTTTCCGAAATCCTAGAGTGGAGCTTCTGAATCATTGATAAATCACAGTGGCGCTTGATAAAAAAATAAGCCACAGTCAATTATTATGCCCAACGATAAATTGAAAAAAAAAACAAATTTCGCGCAAAGTTAATAGATTCAGACGTTTTTACATTGTCTCTGAAAAGTCGCGGCTACGAAAATTCTTCTGCTAGTCACATTTTTCTAACTTTGATTATTAATATTTTCTTGAAACATTCGGTGACGCCCTGTTTTTATTGTCGTTACGGAATCTTTCGAATTTTTTACACGCGTGAACAGTTTATATCACTGCGGTCATATGGAAAAAGGGGGCATCTAAAGTTATTTAGTGTGTAAATTATCAGACAGCAATGTGACCAGCTGTGACGTAATTTTTCGTTGAAAGTTCGGTAACTTGGCTTGAAATTTTACCAGTATACTGGGATGTATTTTCACCTGATTATAGACGAAAATCAGTTAACCCTTTGCGGCATAGTGTAACACTGGTTTCACACCTAATTCAATTCAGATTTTGACGATTCAAAAAGGTTTTTCAATTAAATATGGCGGCTGTAAATGCGTCTCAAGGTTCCTAGGACTTCAATAACTTATAAAACATACCAATTAAATTTTTATTTTTCACGTAGCGGGTGTTATCAATAACGAAAGTGCAAAAAAAACGAACTTTTTACATCATAAATCTGATTACGACTAATCTAGCAGGTAAACCATAACCAAAAAATACGTAAAAACTTGGTTTTTGACCCACTGAATAGAAACCCGAAGTCTAAACCGTCAAATTTAAAATGGCGGATCCAATATGGCGACTGTAAATGGCAAAAACTATAGGATTTTTTACAAATTTGATGATCTATTTGTTGGGAGGGGGGGGAGTTTATTTCATGTAACTGAAAACTCCCGAGTACCAACTTTCGCAAACATCGAACAACATTTTGCATTCATCGTCCGCCATATTGAATCCGCCATCTTGAATTCTCGAATTTTGAGTGCAGATTTGTAATCAGCGACCCCGAAAACCCCCGAGTACCAACTTTCGCTATCATCAAACGACATTTTGCATCTATGGTCCGCCATCTTGAATTTTCGAATTTTGAGTGCAGATTCGTAATCAGCGACCCCGGAAACCTCCGAGTACAAAACTCCAAGCCCATTGCACGTAAAGAAAAATGTATGCTTTAAAGGGTTAATTGTTAACTATTGGGGTTTGTGAAAGGACTACTTCAAACAAATCAGAACTTTAAGAAAATAAATATTTCAGAAGCGTTTTTTACGGCTTCTGATCGAAAAAGCGTGAAAAATGTTTCCAAACTCTTCGCCGGTAGTGTACAGGAACTTATATTTCTATGGGACGAAAAAATGATACGAGGCACACCACGACAAGTTTACTGCCCCATTTTGTCTCACGGCGCTAAAAAGTTAAATCTCAATTTTTCGGCAGGCCGTTCCGTATTCGTAAAAAATTTTGGTAAACAATATTTTCGAGTCGGTCGCTCAGATATATTCCGTGTTCTCGGCTTGCACGAATTTCGATAACCTTCAGCGAACTTTTAATCGGTTGCTGCTGATTTGCATAAACTCCTTTCCGCAAATAGCTGATTACAGGGTTGGTCGTTGGAAGCAAATCCACACAAGTATTTTAGCGTCATCAACAGCTTCGAAGACATTCGATTGGGTCGTTGCCAATGGGACGTCCCGTAAAGTTCACGGAGTATTTTCTGGAAAATTTGCGACTGCTTTTTCGCAGAGTTAAGGGGGGAGATATCTTTAGGCGAGGGAAAAATTTGCTTATTTTCGTTATTTTCTTTTAAAGGAAATATTTCTTTACCATTTTTGAGACTTAGGGGACTTATTAATTTTGGCGGTTACGTGGTAATTTTATTATTTTTTTAAACTGCCGGAGGTTTGGCACAGCCTTCAGAACTGCATTTTAAAAACTGGCGTGAGGTATAGCTAAAAATCGACCGATTCTGATGAAATTTGGTACAAATCTTTCTAACCTTATCATCTAAAACATGAACCTAAATATTTTCGAAAACAAAAAAAAAGTATCTTTTTTATCGCAAAATGTAGCCATTTTGTTTCGGAAAGATCAATCTTTTTGTTCCAAAGCGTACCATATTATCGATTTTCAACATTTCTCGCTTTTTCGTGGTTCATATTCTGCGTATAAGTGTTAATGAAGAAAAAATCTCAGTTGGTTTATTTTTAATTAATCCCGCGACCGCTACGTGTCCCGCCGTCTGACGACAGCCAAAAGTAGTAATAAAACATTCCCTAATTTTCAAAAATGGTGATGAAATATGTCCTTTTAGAAAAAAAGCATGAAAATCAGTAATTTTTTCCTCGCCAAAAAGTATCTCCCTCTTAAGAATGGGAGTTGACTGGAAGTGGAACTTCTCGTATTTCGCAGTGAAGGAATATCCCGGAATTAATGGAAGTTTATTGTTATTGCGATCAGAGAACAGACTGTATGGGAAATGATAATGTTGGCAGTAGGGAATGGTATTTGACAACGCTGAGCGAGGACTTTGTTCAGGACGCTCTGAACGATTATTTAGCCGATTATCCGTACTTGGATGGTTACACACCGTCACAAGCGGACGTAAACGTATTCAAAGCTCTGAGCAAACTGACTGTCGATTTACGGCGCAAGCCTCATCTGCGTCGCTGGCAAAATCACGTCTGCACGTACAGCCCCGTTGAAAAAGCGTCTTTTCGCGCGGATAACGGAGAACTCTACTCTCGTTATTCCAACGGTACAAATGGGAGACGCAGTGACGATTATTGCCGATTTCAGGTGGGCAAACTCGGCGAAACACTGCTTGGGTTCCCTCATCCACAATTCGTTGAATCGTCAAGTTTGTTTTGTTACCCCACTCCCCTCATAAAAAAAACATCTGATTTCACGTTCATAGCGCCCTTGCCATTTTTACTCGAAGATAGTAGTAGCACCTTGTGCGAACCTGTTCTTGAACGGTTCCATCATTACATGTTTCCCCGAGCTTCGAATCCCGTTCAGTTCTTCAGTCCCTCACCCTGCTGGCCTGCTGTAGAATGATTTTAAACCGGTATTGCATATTTCGCGAATTGCACGTCAAGGGAAGGTTCTGCCTTATTGGACCAAAAAATGTTCGATTTTTCGCCAATTTGTTATGCGAAACGTATTAAATATAGAATGTTGATATTTGGTATGTTGACCAAGCGATCTTTCATGAACATCAAAAAATATTTTGATGTTCAATAAAGACCGCTTACAAGGAACATCCCTGAGGTGACACCCTTCGATTTTGTTGAAATTTCGATATGTTGTAAAGCACCGAAAATTAAGCGATACGTATTTTTTTTTATCGGCGAAAAAACGGTTTTAAGTCGTTACCCCCACTTGTAGCGCAAAAAAGGCCTTTTTCATGAATTTTTTTAAAGAAAACTACAAAACTTTTTTAATCGATCAATATGCCATCTTAAAGAACACATCTTGAAGAACTTTCAGTAATTTTTTTATTGAAAAATATTACATTGTTTAGTGGCAAATGGCCGTCAATGAAATAATGTTTTTATATACACGATTTGCGGTGACCAACATTGCGGCGGAGTGGATCATCTGAGAAAAAAAATGCGGATGGATTTAGTCAAATATAAGTATAAACTAGTCTTTAATCGAAGGATTTTTTAAAATATTCATTTTTCACAAAATGGCGGACAGTCAAAGCTAATGGTTCGATTTTAACGAAAAAAAAACGGCCGTTTTTTGGCTATAAAACGGCCATTTTTTTCGAAAAAAAAAATCGAACGATTAAAGACTACATTTTTATGTATTAAATAAGCCTGCAGAATTTCAAGAAGATCGGTTCATTAGTGTTCGAGTAATCTTGGTCACAGACTTCAGAAATGCCATTTTGAGAAAAACGCGTTTAAAGTTTCAATTTCAGTTTACACGAAGAAAATATTTTTTTTTGTAAACTTACATAGAGTCATCTATTCCGGGCATCGAAAAAAACTGCACTTCAAATTGCACTTCAAAAAATGCAATAAAAAAAAATCGATTTTTTCAAAATCGCAAGTGGGAGTAACCCCTTAAGGGCTGAAACGCACCCTCAAAAATGGGGATGTTTTTGGTTTTTCGTCGATAACGTTTTAACGGTACGAGATATTAAAAAATTTCAAATTGCAACAATGTTTATTTTTTTGTGCACTATACATCGGAGATGAGAACGATAACGTTATCGACGAAAAACGTCCCTATTTTCGGCGATTCGTTTCACCCCTCAAAACCGTTTTCCCGTCGATAAAAAAAAACGTATCGCTTACTTTTCGGTGCTTTATACCATATCCGAATTTCAACAAAATCGAAGGGTGTCACCTGAAGGATGTTCCTTGTAAGCGGTCTTTATTGAACATCAAAATATTTTTTGATGTTCAAGAAAGATCGCTCGGTCAACATACCAAATATCAACATTCTATATTTAATACGTTTCGCGTAAAAAATTGGTGAAAAATCGAACACTTTTTGGCCCAACAAGGCAGAACCTTTCCTTAAATCGTCACTTTTTTTTAAATCGAAAACTCAAATATCGATCTACACAATCGTGCCAATTTTCATCGCGCAATTTCCGGTTTCAGCTAACCGGAAACGAGACCAACGTGGACTTGTGGATGCTGTCGAGAGTGAGCAACGCGGTCAAAGCTTGCGACGAAGGAATGTCTCAGTACGATTTTACCGCGGCCACGACAGCCTGTTACAATCTCTGGCTCTACGATCTTTGTGACGTGTACTTGGTAAATTTTCCTTTTTCTACGATTTTTGTTGACAATTTTTCCGCCGATATCGCTAACCGAACTCTCGAACGTGCTTTTTCTTCTCGTCCCGTACACAATCGCAGGAATACCTGAAGCCCGTGTTCCAAAGTGGCACTCCGGAGCAGATATCGGCAGCGAAGAGAGTATTGTTCGCTACACTGGACGTCGGGCTCCGTTTGTTGAGTCCTTTCATGCCGTTCATAACGGAGGAACTTTATCAGCGATTACCGCGGGCCAAACTCGCCTATTCGAGCATTTGCGTGAGCCCGTATCCCGAGGAAAGCGAGGTAACGACTGTTGTGCAAAGTCATAGAAAGGATGGCCGACCACTTCGCCCTGATAAAATTGAACCTGGTTAAGGGATATACATTTACAACGATCAAAATATCGATTTTGTTTCTTTAAACGATAGAAGTATATATGAGGCATTCCACGTTATTTCGCTCGGCCGTGACCCTGAACATTTTTTATTAATTTTTTTTTATATAATAGTATGCTATGCAAGGAGTATTTTCACAATTTTTTTATTTTTTATCTCATGTATTTCAAAAGTTACAATTTTTCGAAAAATCTGGATTTCAGAAAGTTCGGAAACGTTCTAACGCCGATATCTTTTAAATTAATCGATATATTGAAAAATGTCTATAGATGGATTTTTTTCATATTAGGTCACACTTTCGTAAAAAAGGGGGAAAAAATTAAATCATCGTTGTCAACATTTTTTCAGCGTGTAAAGTGAAAACTATTTTTTTTAAAGATGATTGCCATTTTTTTCTGTTTCCAAAAAATTCTGTAAAATGGTATGATGAATTATATGAATTTTAACGCTAGTCCCATTGTGGACCCATTGTTCCTTGTATTTTTTTTTTAATTAAATTTCATTTTTTTCGCGAAAATTTCGAGTGTTTCGTATGAATCATATTTATCGTATTCGCAATATTTTTTAAATGTTTTTGTACCATTTTTAAGAAAAATCGAGCCTACACTTGGCAAGCGTATTGATGATGAATGAATTTAACAAAATTGTTTTGTATACTTAAATATACTATTAAAGTATACCTGGGTCATTCCATGTCAAATCGACAAATTTTTTACCTGACCCCCTTTGATTTCGCTGAAAATTTTCTATCTTTTTCTACCCCCCGAAAGTTATTTTTCAGAATTTTTTCAAATTTTTTTTCCCGACTCAAAAAAAGTTATGAATTTTTGAAAAAAACCGCTCTTTTATTTTTAAATTGCCAGAACTTTTTCAAAAATTGACCGTTTGGGAACTTTTTTTTTTCAAAATTTTTGTTTTTAAATGTAGTTTTCGAAAAAAAATATGAAAAAATTTTCAGAATCCCAGATATATGAAATATTTTAGTTTTTTTGAAAAAACCGTAATTTTCTCAAAGTCCGACCGTTTTTTTTTTTTTTTATTTTGCTCTAAAAATACTTCAACTAATTCTGCAATGATCCCCGTTAATCAAAAGATGTGACGACAATCGCTTCTAATTTTTTTTCTTGATTATAAAAAAATTTTTGTTGAATTTTTGCTGATTTTATATAACTTTGTTATGAAATTTTTTTTATTTCCTCGTGAAACCTCAAAAGTTAAAAAATAAAATTTTTATTGGAGAATTTCAAGTGATTATCGTCCAAGAAATTGTTATTTAAAAAAAAAAAATAATTTTTTTCTCTCATTGACGTTATTTTTTTACTCTTATGGACGTTTTTTTTTGGTACTGAAATATGACAACTTAACTTCATTTTGGTACTGAAACATGACAAAATAACGTCAATGAGAGAAAAAAATTTTTTTTTTTTTTTAAATAACAATTTCTTGGACGATAATCACTTGAAATTCTCCAATAAAATTTTATTTTTCAACTTTTGAGGTTTCACGAGGAAATAAAAAAAATTTCATAACAAAGTTATATAAAATCAGCAAAAATTCAACAAAAATTTTTTTATAATCAAGAAAAAAAATTAGAAGCGATTGTCGTCACATCTTTTGATTAACGGGGATCATTGCAGAATTAGTTGAAGTATTTTTAGAGCAAAATAAAAAAAAAAAAAAACGGTCGGACTTTGAGAAAATTACGGTTTTTTCAAAAAAACTAAAATATTTCATATATCTGGGATTCTGAAAATTTTTTCATATTTTTTTTCGAAAACTACATTTAAAAACAAAAATTTTGAAAAAAAAAAGTTCCCAAACGGTCAATTTTTGAAAAAGTTCTGGCAATTTAAAAATAAAAGAGCGGTTTTTTTCAAAAATTCATAACTTTTTTTGAGTCGGGAAAAAAAATTTGAAAAAATTCTGAAAAATAACTTTCGGGGGGTAGAAAAAGATAGAAAATTTTCAGCGAAATCAAAGGGGGTCAGGTAAAAAATTTGTCGATTTGACATGGAATGACCCACCTACAGTTTGATAATTGTAGAATACTTATTTCTTAGTTAAAAAAAATCTCAATATTGCTTTTTTTCCTGTCTATATGTACATCGCCTTAAAAGGGGAGATTTGGGCGAGGAAAAATTGGTGATTTTCATTATTTTTTTTTAAAGGAAAAATTTCTTCTCCATTTTTGAAACTTAGGGTTTGTTTTACTACTACTTTTGGCTGTTACATGGTATTTATTTTTAATTTTCTTAAAAAATGGCGACGGCATGGCATGGACTTCTAAACGGGTTCCGGCGGATGCTGTCATACGGAAAAAAAAACTAATGAAGGTTTTTCACTCATACCCAGAATATGAACCAAGAAAAAGTGACAAATGTTTAAAATCGATAAAATGGTACGCTTTGAAACAAAAATATTGAACTTTTCGTAAAAAAATGCTACATTTTGCATTGAATAAAAGCTTTTGTTCAATGTGCTAAAAGGAAAAAAATAATTAAAAAAAAATTAAAACAATTTAAAAACTTTTTAATTGTTTAATAGATTTGATCAATTCAGTTGCATTTACCGTATTTAATTTGGCACAATAGTAATCAGAGAAATTATTATCTCACGTTTGTACTCAGTTTCAGGATTTTTATTTAAGAAATTTAAGGTTGCTTTACAGCAAATTCAATACAGTTGATATGTTAACGGATTTATGTAGATTAAAGATTATATGTCTAAATGTTGGCACATATAGGTGATAGGGTAAAAAAATTATTTTCTACTTCTTAGTCTCTAATTGATTTTACTAGTTAGTTATCACTAGCATATAATAATAATAATCGACTTATATTTGCACAACTTGCTTTACAAGTTTTTTTACAAAAAGTTTTCGATTTGTTTATACACATTTTTCTTACATCTACCTTAATTCTATGTTCTACCCCGCATACCTTGCTCTCTTTTTCTCAATTTACTCATCTCTATCGCTTTCAACACCCTCTTCCTCCTTGCGCATTTTCTAAATTACTTCCTCTATTTCTCTGAAATACTGGCATATCCGTATATTTATCTTTTCACTCAACATGTTTATAATTTCCCCCTTTATCGCCACCTTATTTACTCCTTGCACCCACCCCTCAGGCTTCGGGCCTTTCTTTAAGTATCGCCGTTTTGTTGTCGCATGTCCTCCTCCGGGGATGATAGAGCTCCTCGTTTCCTATTTTCTGTTTCTGGTGTGTTCAGCAGCCTTCTCGTCGTGCGGCTGTCTACTCGCAGGAGCTGCCGGGCTTGAGGCGTTTGCGCCGACGCTACGTCCTTCGCTCCTTTTTCTGCGTATCTCTTTCCTCTTGCCGCTGCACCGGTATGGTGCGGGTCTGCACCCCGCCTTGTGCAGGTGCCAGCACCGTCAGGCTTCGAGGTTGCCTCCTGTCTCGCTTTCCCTAGCGTCCTTCGGCATTCCGTGAGATGCTCGTAGTGGACGAAAGCTTCTCCTATGGCCTCCCTAATTTCCTTGTGGATATTCCTCGCAGCTTTCACAATCTCATAGATAGCAT
Source organism: Ophion slaviceki (assembly GCA_944452715.1). Classification (NCBI taxonomy): domain Eukaryota; kingdom Metazoa; phylum Arthropoda; class Insecta; order Hymenoptera; family Ichneumonidae; genus Ophion; species Ophion slaviceki. The sequence continues at coordinate 19,278,212 of OX101790.1, forward strand.
GGATGTTCTTGCCGAGGTTCTCCAGTGTCTCCCTTTCTTCGTCTTCTAGCAGCGCGAGTCGCTTTTTTCCTCCGTTGTCTCCGGCTTCGTTCGCCTGGGTTGCCTCCTTCGGTTGGGATTCCACCTCAATGGTCCTGCGGTCGCTTGGTGACGACGTCCCGGGGCCCGCTTGCTCGCCCCCGATAGACGCCGGTACTGGGGATCAGACCCCCTGCACCGTAAATGGTTTTCCATTTGATGTACTTTCCATATTTGGTTTATTTTCGGGGTTCCTTCCCCTAGGTTTCTTGTAGGGGTGTCCTTCCTCTTCGCACGACGTTTGGCCCGCGAGGGCTATTTTATTTCGCCCCAGTCCGCCAGTCTCTCCGACAGCGTCAGGGTTTCTGGTGAGGACCTCCCCCAACCGCCACCCGGGGACGCGCGCCAGTCGCAGTTGGGTTTCTCCGTGGGGGAGACATCCTGTGGGGGACGTCACCCCCCTGGGTCTATCTATCTATCTATCTATCTGTCTGTCTGTCTGCCTGCCTGCCTGCCTGCCTTTCTTTCTCGCTTTCGTCGTTACAAGTTTCCATCCTTTTTTACATATTAGCAGGTGCTCCATTGTTTGATTTTCTTTCTTGCAAATTCTACATCTCCAGTCATTTTCCCCTTTCTTCCCCGCGCTCCATATATTTCCGCATCTTAGTCTTGTCTACATTTCTTTATCCCTACGCTTCACACCCTCTTCCGCCCAATACTTCCATGGCCTTTCCGCATTTTCCACGATATATTTGTAGTTGCCGTTATATGACGATTTTCTTATTCTTTCCACCTCCTCGTCCGAAACTTTCTTCTTTAGGCATTCTAAACCTTTTTTCATCTTTTCATCTATTCTATCCTCTTCCCTTTTTTCTCTTATCATTGTTACTACGTCCCCTATCCCCATATCCTTTAACACTTTCTCCAAGAATTTACTTAACGGAAAATGTTACTACGTTGTGAAAAAGTAATTCATACAAAATCTGAAAGGTCTAAACATTTTTTTAGGTAGTGCTCAAACGACTTTAAATGTTTTAAATCGTTTTTTCGTCAATTTTTTTTCCCGCCAATAGACATCATAATAATATAATTCAAATAATTTATCCAACTTATGTTGAAAGAGATTTTCGTTGATTGAGTTTGTTTTTTCTGTAAATAATTTTTTTTCAATGCTGCCCACTACCATCGTAATTTTTGTAACCTTTTCAAGTTGATGCAATTTTGAGAAATTCCTATTCCGGTTTCGCTCCAAATATCAGTTATTTTGTCGATAACGTTTTGTGTACTCTCTCGAACAGAAAATGTAAGAGTATTATGATGGTGAAAGAAATGCGGTGAAATGCTTCTCTATTCGTGGGTAAATTTCGCTCCACAAATTCTTCGATTTCCGACCCAATCAGATAAATTTCTGGAAACTTCTAAACTACTGGAAACAATCAAATGAATCGCGAAAATAACTCACGGACTGTCAGAGAAACAAAGGTGCAGTAGCGTCAACAGCGCCGCGGTTTGTAACTCTCGAATCCGTACACATTCAAAGAACTGTGAATTCCAACAACTCCAATCGCTCGTCGTATCATGAAAAACGTTCAGCGCTATAAAAAAAATCTAACAATTTTTTTTCGGTTTTTTTTTAAATTAATTTCTTCTTGTCAAAAAAAAACTTTTTTTAATTAATTTTTTTTTTCATTAAACAAAAATTTATTCCCGTTGTTCAACAATCAACATTTTTTAGCACCGAAAATTCGGATCAGTGCCAAAAAAAATTGTGATTCTCAAAAGACGAATAAAAGGTGGTAGATTTAGCCTTTAATCGATTTCTGGCAAGAACCACAATTTCGATCATTCGGCAAACAATGAAAAAAAATCGCAGGGGTTTAAACTTTTGAGGGCTTTTTTAGGATACTTTGAGGTCATAAAAAACCGATTTTTTTTTATCTTTTCGATTTGACAAAATAATCCTTAGTTAAAAGAATATTCGTAAATATGCCATTTTTCACGTTTTTTTTTCAAATCCATTTTTCCGCATAAAAAAAATCTTGATAAAAAAATGATAAAAGCATCTTATAGAGAATACTTCAAAGTTTTCAAAAAACCCTCTGGTTTTTTTCTGTGCGACCATTAGTCTCCGAGTAATCAGTCATCAAAGTCAAAAGTGTCATTTTTGCTTTGAACATCGATAACTCAGCGAGAAAAAATCGTACAGAGCTCTCCCACCGCTCAAATTAAAGGAGAAGAATCCAGCTAGACGATACTTTTAAACCGATCATTCAATCAAAATTATTTAAGTCCGTGCAGACTGTGAAAGATGAGCAAAAATTTTGAAATTTTTCTTTACTTTGGTTTTTTGATGGCTACTAAAAATTGGCTGATGCGAAAATTGTTTGAGCTCAAGATCTCAAAACTAGAGATTCACTTCATTTTGCCTTCAATTTGCTTTTTTTTTATTTTGCTATACGACCATTTTTCGAGGAGTTACAGCTATTTGAAAATGACCCTAAAATTGGCGGACTTTTTCAATATCCTTTAATTCTTTTGCCTAGTGTATTTTTTAAAATTGACCCATGCATTATTACCTTTTAGATGCATGTTTGCAAAATTTCAGAGACTCTAAGTAGTGGGGACTGAGTGAAATATCGATTTTCCGTTTTGCATCTGACAGAAAGTCAAGTTAAATAAAGGCTAGTAACTTGTAAAAATACGTTTTTTTTTCAATTTTGAAAAACTGAGAGTCATTTTTTAGATAATAAAGACAGAAAGATTTATACCAAATTTCATCAGAGTCGTTCGATTACTTTTTTAGCCATACCTCCGCCATTTTTGAATGTTCATAAAAAAAGTACCATGCAATAGCCAAAAATAGTATTAAAACGTACCCTAAGTGTCAAAAATGGTGAAGAAATCTTTCCTTTAAAATAAAAACTCATAAAAACCACCAATTTTTTTACTCGTCTTAAGGTATCTCCCCCCTTAACTCAGATCTTCCATCATTTTGCAAAATTTCCACCATTCCATTGTATAGCAACCCCGCGGAAAAAAAATCCAATTCTCCACCGACGCAAAGCTTTGTCCGCGAGGAAATAAAATTATTATTATTCTTTATTATCGGGTTGTAGTGCCCCTGGAGGAATCCGGAGATCGAGAAGGACGTCGACTTTGTTCAAAAGGTCATAAAGAGCATAAGATCGGCGAGGTCAACGTACAATTTGCCAAACAAAACGAAGACCGAGGCTTACGTGGCGTGCAGCGATGCGGCTCTTCGCACGAGAATCGAGAGCTATCACTCGATGATCGGGACGCTCGCCTACTCGACCGTTCATCTGGGCGAAGCGCCGCCGGGCTGCGCCATCATCACCGTCACCGACAAGCTACAGATACATCTCGTCCTCAAGGGCCTCATAGATCCGGCCAAAGAGCTCGAGAAACTCGGCAAAAAGGAGGATCTGCTGGTCGGTGTCGTTGACAAACTGAGACAAGCCATGTCGGCCAATGATTACGCGAGCAAAGTGCCGCTCGAGGTGCGGACCGTCAATAAGGAGAAACTCGAGAACAGTGCCGGCGAACTTGAACGATTGACCGAGGCGATGGAGGCACTTCGCGCTCTACTTTAACTATCGAGATCCTCTTAGTCGATGAATTGACGTACGCGATCTGTGATTCGATCATTGCGAATCATGTGGAAATATATATATTTATCGAAAGAATTTGTCTTTCAATGTAACGGAATTGTTCCCGAATTTTTACATGCTTACCCATTGAACTATACGTGTCGGATTTAAAAAAAGTTCGAGTAAAAAAAAAAAACTTTCAAGGCCGCGTGGGATGTCGTACGGTCGAATAAATCTCAAGGATTTCCATACACCTGTCCATTCTCAATCTGGTCCTGGTCAGTCAACGTTTTCGGAACTTTTCTCGATAACGGCTTCGCAGAATGATTTAAAGGGTTAGGCCACAGTAACGGGTATAAAATCATGTACGGATTTGACAATTTTTTTCGTATAAAAAAGTGATCCACTCATAAAATTAATTACACATCTATTTAGCATGAATATCAAGCTGTTAGAAAATATATATATATTTTTTTTCGATGTACAACACGGCCGACTACTAATATTTTCTTTTGTTATCTTTTTTTAGTCGCTCCGTCGCGTGACATTTGCGTCCACACTTTTTTACCTAGAACAAAAACAAAAATTCTCGTTAATCTACATTAGAATACCTAGAGAAGTACGTACGGAATTTAAAAAATATTGTTTTATTCAAAAGTTGTAGGTATTTGAACTTAAGGCACAACACCACTGTGACCCACTGTTTTTTTGCCAGTTTTTAAGAATTTTTTTGTGGGAAAAAAAAGATATTCGAAATTTTTTTTTTTGTTTTGTTCGTTGTCTATTGAAGATACACAATAAAAATTTTTCAAATTTTTCACGCCCCATCGTGACGCTGGGAAAGCTCCCGCGTCAGGTACTGTTGCCTCTGCAGTGGTTCGCGGCACGCAGCAGAACTCTCTTCAAAGTCGATCTGAAAAAAAATACCGAGTGTTTTCGATAATAATATGATATTTTGAAGAAAAGTACATAGGGGTTTGAAAAAATATTGATTTTTTAAAAATAGGCACGCTTTTGAAATTAAAGGACGATTTTCGAGCAAAATTTCTCGTCGAAAACAGGCTATAACTTTTTTTATTATTGAAATATCGAAAAAATCCTATGTACTTCTTTAGATAATCTAGTTTTATTGATGCAGTCCAAATTTGAAGTCGATCGGATAAAAATTGCTCGAGTTCTGCTGCGTGCCGCACTCAAAAAAGTGGTTTTGAGAAAAACGCGTTCAAAGTTTTAGGTTTGTTAATTTATGCGATAAATTGGAAAAAAAAATGTTTACCTTTAATCAGCGATGCCGGCACCATATAGCTGGCCTTCAAGAAGCAAATTATTGTTCCTAGCATCTTTTCTCGAACTTGTAGAGGCTCTTCTTGCCTCTTTTGCAGCGTCTGTGAGCGAGCGCTCCGCCAGCTCGATCCGCGTTGCGTCGGTTTCAACGCAAAAATTGAAACAATTTGGGCCGATAGTTATCCCCAACGTCTCCAAAACTTTCATGAGGCTTCTCAGGCCATCATTGAATAATAATACCGCGATATCAGCTGCAATATCGACGATTTTTTTTGCTCCCGGACTGACACTTGGGGGCTATTGCCCAAACTGATTTGTTGTAGCTTTCGTTGTTGTTTTGCGTGAAGCCGCCCAAACAACGCTGCAGCAAATCGTCTCTGCTCAAATTTATATATCCCGGTATACCTATCGACCCTGAGGCGCGCAGCTGCGCGGGACCCCGAGCGTCACGGAGCGCTGCACCGCTCCACAAAATATTCAATATCTCCGAAAATAATTATTTTTTCGACCTGGGTCCAACGGCATCTTAATCTTAAATGTATTTTAGATTTTTCTAGATGGTTTTCAAAAAATCGATTTTTTGAAGCCGTCACAGTGGTGTTGTCCCTTAAGAAATGAATTTTCAGTGAAAATTTTCGTTATATCTGCTCATAAACTGCTCATAAAATGAAAAGTTTTCGATTAATCAGAAATTCCGTTCGTACTTCTTTGCGAAAGGCAATTAGGAACATAACTTTTCAATTTGAAGTAAATCGAGTGAAAATTGTTGAAGTTATTTTTCACGCCAATTGGAAAGAAGCTGTTTCGAGAAGTTTCGAGTAGTCGGCCATTTTGTAAAAGTTTAAAAAAGTTGTTAAATTCACACATGATTTTATACCCGTTACTGTGGTCTAACCCCTTAAGGGCATGTACAAGGTAAACATAACCTCACAAATTTTCCAATCCAATTTTCTTACGGATGGTTAATTTTTTTAGGAAAAAAAAGCATTAGGCCCTGGAGAATTCCCTGACGCAGAGCTAGATGATTTCCTTTTGCCCTAAATATTATTAATCTCTGAGAAATCTCCGTTCGAAAATTTCAGCTATCTCTCGCGCACTCATGTCACGTGGTAGATCTTCTACTTCGCCTTAAGGGGGCTACATCTACCTAGAGGACCGAAAAATTTCCAAATTCAGATTTTTTTTCTGAGACACGGTTGGTGAAAAAGAAACACATTTTTTAAACACAGAGTATATACATTGAGTATTCGAAAAAAAACCAGAAAAAACTACAAAAACTTGGCCGCCGGCAGATGACATTTTTTCGCGACCTTTGGTGACGGACACTCCTGCTTCAACGGTTCATCTGAAATCTAAAAACCAAACTGGTTATTCAAGTTAAGGGGTTAGACCACAGTAATGGGTATAAAATCATGTGCGAATTTAACATTTTTTTTCGTGTGAAAAAGTGATTCACTCATAAAATTAATTACACATCTATATAGTATGAATATCAAGCTGTTAGATTTTTTTTTTATGTACAAAATGGCTGACTACGAATATTTTCTTTTGTTATCTTTTTTTAGGCACTCCGCGGCGTAACTTTTAGCATCCACAATTTTTTACCTAGAACAAAAAACAAATTCTCGTCAATCTACATTAGAATACCTAGAGAAGCAGGTACGGAATTTGAAAAATATTGTTTTATTCAAAAGTCGTAGGTATTTGAATTGAGTTGTATTGAATAATTTCGTATAAAACTGCTCATAAAATGAAAAGTTTCCGATTAATCAGAAATTCCGTACGTACTTCTCTGCGAAATGCAATTAGCAACATAACTTTTAAATTTAAAGTAAATCGAGTACAAATTGTTGAAGTTATTTGTCACGCCAATTGGAAAAAAGCTGTTTCGAGAAAAACGCGTTTAAGGTTTTAGGTACTCTATGGCCGTGCCAGAGGTGGACTTACGTTATACGCTCAAAGTAGGTAAAAAAAAAATGTCTTGCTATAAATCGAATAGTAACTTATTCTTATGATGATAAAGCACCGTTTTAGCGAGAAAAAATCGATTTTGCGAAAATTCTACTGTGGCCTTACCCCTTAACAATACATACGAGTGGTTGACGATCATTGATTTCTTGAACAATTTTTTTTTTTCAAACGTGGCGACAATTTGAAACCCGAGCATACAAAATCTATGAAAAAGTCATTGTTACGTAACTATTAAAAAATGAAGATCGATTATTAAAAAGCGTTTAACGTTTGGACTGTGGCGCTGCTTCCGCTCGGCCGGCCGATCGAGTTGCCCACATAGGCAATTTGGGTAATGACATTTTTAGGGAATATAGCTAAAAAGTGATACAGTAGAGCATCGATTATCCGAATGGCGATTCGGTTTATCCGAAACGTCAATTATCCGAATGGCGATTTGGGTTATCAAAAATATCAATTAGCTAAACAATAATTTTGTTAGTCCGAATGCTCAATTATTCGAACGATTACGCCCTATATATTGTCGCACGATGTATACATTGTTTCCGCTTGCAGTCGAGATTTGGCAGCAAAGAAACGAGCTTCCGTCCCAGGTAGCAGTTTCAAAATAGTTGTCTATTAGTTGTCCAAATGGGTACCAAATGTCCGCTTGGAAGTTATCATATGTCCAACAGTTATCTTTTTGGATGGTTGTTGACTTTAAGATAACTTCCGGGCGGACATTTGGCACCTTTTTAGCCGACTTCTGAACAACTTTTTGACAATTGCTACCTGGGGTTGTGAGGAGAAGAAAATCTTCGACTCGTTAAAAAATAAATAGATAGAAACTCAAAGATGTACGAACATTGATTATTTTTAAATACATATTTAACTTCGGTCTACATTATTAAATGATACAATGGTTATTTGCATTTCACAAAAAATGTACTTGTATTATTAACATATTAATGTTCATCGGATTTTTAAATATATATATTATCATATTCAAAGAATCAATGTTTTTTCGCCTACGGAATATTGCTGTTCGGTTATCCGAATTTTCGATTATCCGAAAGGCGCCCGGTCCCAATTGATTCGGATAACGGACGCCCTACTGTACTATCGAATAAAAATATGTTCGGAAAATGCAATTTTTTAACCCACCTAGGAAGATGCAACGCGTTAAAATCTTCACAAAAGGAAGGGCCTAAGCCGCTCGGATATTCGTGTCTGAAAAAACCGACAGGACCATTTACCACGAGTCTAACCTCAAAACATGTGCCCGAAAGGTTATAAAATGATCTTTCGGTTGAGCTAATCGCAAATCAAAGAGAAACTAAACCTAGTCGTCCTAGAAACGCGCATTTTGACATTCTAACCATTTCATTCCGTGAACAAATAGCGCAGAAAAGTTACAAAAACTATGGTGTCGATGATTGTGACAAAATGCGCTTGTGTGATCACACACACAGAGTATAATATTTTACAAACGCCGCGACGTCGCATCAGCGCGTCACAATCGTCCGAGCCGCTGTGAATTGGAACGAGAAAGCAGCATCGCGTCGAGTGCGTGATTCGGCTGCGTAGGAAGAAGCAAAATTACTCACTAGGGCCATTTTAACACCAATGCAACCAGGCGCGAGTGGCTGTGGTGAATACAAAAAATTGGCCGATAAAAGTTGTACCAACGGCTGCCATAGCGGCGTCTCTACTTGTTCAGCAATATCCAATGGGAACGTCACTTCCCTAGGGGATTACCGGAATACCGCAGTTCTCATTGGACATGACTGCTCGCTCGTCGTCCATCGCGTGCAAATGTGCAGTTGCCATAATGCGTACTCTTCGATTTAAATCCGTCTTTTCTACAGTAGTGTGGACTGGTGTGGACAACGCCATATGACGCGCCTTTTATATTCATCAAACAAACTATATCGCATTCACGATCTTCGGCAAAGTTATCATTTGACAAGCCGATAGAATGTTAATTTCGCCGAGGAGATGCGTTCCGTGTATTGCTCAATGAGCTACTCCGACGTTTTCTCGCTACGCGCGACAAGTTTTTACACGAATTGACGTGCCCGCGTTTCGCCAAGTCGAACCTTTCGTTACGGATCCGTCGTTGCGTTCGATCTATCAAGAAAACGTTACAACGTTCGACAATTGTAGATATAATGTCCTTGAGTGCCAGTGCTGAAAATTTGACCGAAGGACTGGTGAGTGAATCATTTTATCGAATATCACGTTACGACAATCACGCCTCACCATTATCCACCCAGTACAAAGAATAAAAATTACCTCATTCCGATTCGAAACTCGCGGTTCAGAGCTTTTTCTCGCGATTTTTGTTCGTCTTTACTCGCATTTGAATGTCCAGCGAAGACTGCGAATACCAAAAGTCGCACGAGGCGTAGGAATTACGAGGGAAGGTTGGGTTCTCGATAATAACGAACGACGCGATTGCAGATCGGAGCAAGCGACGGCAACATGTGTCTGGAATTGGCTCTGGAGGGCGAGCGCCTCTGTAAAGCTGGCGACTGCAAATCGGGGGTAGCTTTCTTCCAAGCTGCCATTCAAGCCGGAACGGATGACTTGCGCACTCTCAGCGCCATATACAGCCAGCTGGGTAACGCTTATTTCTACCTGGGCGATTACGGCAAAGCCATGGAGTATCACAAGCACGATCTCACTCTCGCCAGGACCATGGGCGACAAACTCGGCGAAGCAAAGTCCAGCGGCAATCTCGGAAACACTCTCAAAGTTATGGGAAAATTCGACGAAGCTATGATATGCTGCAAGCGGCACTTAGAAATATCGAGGGAAATCGGCGACAAGGTGGGGAAGAATGTTCTACTCTGATTTTTTTAACACCCTGTGGTTTTCTATTTCCAGCTTCGATGATTAGGTCCCTTTGCTTTCGGCCTATTTTTATCGTGTACAAAATGAACTGATTATCACTATGTCGCAGTGTTGGGCAAAATTTAATTGCTAGGGTAACTAAAGATTAACAATTAATTAAGACGTTAGGACACAGTAACGGATATAAAATCATCTGCGAATTTGACAATTTTTATTCGTATGAAAAATTCATTCACTCATAAAATTAATTACACATCTATTTAGTATGAATATCAAGCTGTTAGAAAATATATGTTTTTTTTTCGATGTACAAAATGACTGACTACTAATATTTTCTTTTATCTTTTTTTTTTAGGCGCTCCACACGTGACATTTAGCATTAACAATTTTTTACCTACAACAAAAAACAAAAATTCTCTTCAATCGACATTAGAATACCTAGAGAAGTTCGTACGGAATTTAAAAAATATTGTTTTATTCAAAAGTTGTAGGTATTTGAACTTAAGAAATGAATTTTCAGTGAAAAATTTCGTTATAACTGCTCATAAACTGCTCATCAAATGAAAAGTTTTCGATTAATCAGAAATTCCGTACGTACTTCTCTGCGAAATGCAATTAGGAACATAACGTTTAAATTTTAAGTAAATCGAGTCAAAATTGTTGAAGTTATTTGTCACGCCAATTGGAAAAAAGCTGTTTTGAGAAGTTTCGAGTAGTTGGCTATTTTGTACAGAGAAAAAAAAATATGTATATTTTCTAACAGTTTCTAACTATCTATTTTCTTGATATTCATACTAAATAGGTGTGTAATTAATTTTATGAGTAAATCACTTTTTCATACGAAAAAAAATTGTTAAATTCGCACTTGATTTTATACACGTTACTGTGGCATAACGCCTTAATTGTAAATGTGAAAACTCACGACTAACAATTAATAAATTGTTAATTGCTGTAGTTGCAGTTAACAATTAACCAATTGTTAATCGTGACTTTTCACAATTAGAAACAAATAAATTTTCAATCTTTTTAATGTATTTGATTAAAAACTAACAATTAAAATTGATTATTGTATAGGCCACGCAGTCGCGTCAGAACAAATGTATATGTTATTGAAATACTTATATGAGTTGGTTTGATTTAGATATTGCTTCACTAATACAATTCAATACTACTCTTTGGGTTTGTGTGGACCGAAACAAACCCGAGCAAACCCAAAGAGTAGTATAGAATTGTATTAATGAAGCAATATCTAAATCGTTTTTATCTGATATCTGTAAAGTAAAATAGGTTAATTGTTAGTTTTAATTGTTTCTTAGAACAATAAAAAAAGTTTATTGCAATTGTTTTAATCGCGAGTTGCATTTAACATAGATTAATCCAAATAAATTAAGTGCAACATGCAATTAATAGTTAATTGCAATTAGTTTTTTAGTCAATCAATGAACTGATCGAAAATTTAATTCATTAACGTCCAATACTGCTATGCAGAAGATAACTTCCATTACTGGTGGAGACCAGTAATGTAAGGAGAAGAATAATTATTTCATGTGTAGCAATGGGATTTTTGCAATCAAAACCTTTTTTGACCTTATAAAAAGCAAAAAAATACCAAAATCAGGTTGAAATACACAAAAAAGTAAGCTTGGCTGTGACACGTATGAAAAACAGGAAAACTCAAGGACTTTCTTTCCCCCTGGAACAATCAGGGAAAATTGAAAGTCAGGGTATTTTGAAAAATCGCCGGAATTTTTTCAGAATTTACTTTTTGCAAGAATTACGAAAAATAAAACCGACTTGAAAGAAAAACTCGAAAAGTAGGAAAATAAATATTTTTGTACATTTTTAATATTTATGTTATTCTTCATTATATACGAAAGGTTATGTCAGTGCCAAACATTGAAAATTTGAGATACTCAAAACTAATTCACTCTAAAGCTCTATACATTTGCATTCGATTTGTCTACACACAACCATACAATTATTATTGTACACAAGTATTTATATTTATTTTTTTATTTATTGGTACCGACATAAAAATGCCTGTTCATATTAAAGAACAGATTCTGTATATGCTTTCAATATTTTTCCTTTTTACCTTACAGTGTTCAAATTAACGTTCGAACTCCATTTTTTATTTTAATATGTAACATTTTCAAAGTTTGATGTTAAAAAGAATTATGTTCTTTATTTGACTTCTGAGTCAATTTCTGAGTCAATAATGCATAATAACCCTGGTGAGCAAAACAAGTTTTCCAGCAGGGGGGATTTCCTCCAAGATTATGCTGCCGTTATATGGAAGAAGGTGGCATGTACAAAAAAATCGAAAATGCGTTTTTGGTACCGTTGGAATCAGTACAAAATTTCCCATCGTTCTGTATAGTAAAACGCATTTTCGATTTTTTTGTAGATGCCGCCTTCTTCCATGTGACGACAGTATGTACATAGCATGGCCGTGTAAAGGTTTCGAAAAGAATTCGCTGTTGTTTTGCTGGACGATCGTGATAAGGGACTGCATAAAAAAACGTTCACGTTTTTCTATTATTTCTCCACGAAGACTTACGATAGAATTGTGAATTTATTCAGCTTGTTCGAAACTTTGTTTCTAGCTCAGCGAAGGCAGAGCTCTCTACAATTTGGGCAACGTTTATCACGCCAAGGGGAAACAGTATGGCAGAGTCGGCTATCTGGATCCGGGAGAATTTTCGGAAGAATCGAGACAATCTTTGCAACAGGCGGTCGGCTATTATGAGTATGAAACTATTTATTTATAGGCGAAGATGCTGTCGATGAAGAGAGAGAGCAAGAGAGAGAGAGAGAGGGAGAGAGAGAGAGAGAGAGAGAGAGAGAGAGAGAGAGTTTCGAACATTTGTTTTCGTTGAATTTTCAGAGAAAATTTGGAGCTCATGCGATCGTTGGGTGACTCGGCGGCGCAGGGAAGAGCCTGCGGAAATTTAGGCAACACTTATCATCTTCTGGGCGATTTTCAGAAAGCTATATTTTATCATAACGAGAGACTGAAAATTGCCCGTGAATTCGGTGACAAGCCCGCCGAGAGAAGAGCAAACAGCAATTTGGGAAATTCGCATATTTTTCTCGGCGAATTTGAGAAAGCTGCTCAGCATTACAAGTAAGCTCTTTTCCGTTTTAACTCGGACAATAATATTTCGCTCGGCCAGATCAGACAGAACGAATCGTTTCTCTAGGATTCCGTGTAGCCACAAGAAATTCTTATAGTACCGCAAATGGCTTTCCCCATAAGTGGAACATTTCGATGAAAATTTCGATGAATATAGAATATTTATGAAAATTTTAAATTAAAAAACACAATTTCGGTGAAAATATGCATGAAAAAAGGAGTTTTTATGAAAATATGCATAAAAACAAGAATTTTGATGAAAATGTGCATGAAAAAAGGAATTTTTATGAAAATGTGCATCAAAGAAAGGGAATTTCACTGAAAATATTCATGCAGAAAGGAATCTTTATGAAAATGTGCATGAAAAAAGAATGTTGATGAAAATCTGCAGGAAAAAAAAGGAACTTCAATGAACAGATTCATGAAAAAAAACACAATTTCGATGAAAAAAGGAATTTTTATGAAAATTTGCATAAAAAAAACGGAATTTCAATGAAAATATTCATGAAAAAAAAGAATTTCGATGTGAATGTGCATAAAAATAAATCGATAAAAAGTGCATTAAAAAAATCGCTGAAAATGTACATGAAAAAAAACGATTTCGATAAAAATGTGCATGAAAAAAAAAATTTAATAAATGTGCATAAAAAAAAGAATTTCGAGACAAGTGTACAATAAAAAAAGACAGTCAATAACCGTGCCTGAAAAAAAGAATTTCGATGAAAATGTGCATGAAAAAAAGAATTCCGTTTCTCCCCTATTCTTGTAAAGCTTCGGCTTGAAAATCTCAACCATTTCGCGGGCATATCATGCACCGAGTACTTTCAAGTGCAATTGAGTGTGTACTATAATAAATTTCGCGAAAATATAAGAAAAAAACAGTATCCACTTCGATAATATGTTATAAGTCATATTTTTGACAATACTGTATATATTTTACACGTCAAAAAAGCGATTGATGTTCAATTGAAAATGACAAATGCGTATGTACCTACCAAGCCTCATGGAATGCTCGTCAGAACGGCTGGTCCAACCCGTAATGTACGGCCCTGTTTCTTTTCCTACCTTTTTATTTGATTTACAGACGTACTCTCGTGCTTGCCCAGGAACTTGGTGATCGCGCAGTCGAGGCCCAAGCGTGCTATTCCCTCGGCAACACGTATACCCTAATACGGGATTACTCGGCGGCGATCGAGTATCACTTGCGCCACTTGGCGATCGCTCAACAATTGAAGGACCGGGTCGGCGAAGGCCGAGCATGCTGGTCCCTGGGTAACGCTTATTCGGCAATGGAGAATCACGAGAAAGCGCTGCACTTCGCGACGCTTCATCTGAGCATTTCCAAAGAGCTCGGCGATCCAACGGGACAGGAAACGGCGCAAACTAACGTGGCGGATTTGCGAAGAATTCTCGGCCTCGAGTGCAATCAGGCGGAAAACGGCAAAGGTCGAAACAACAATCCGGCCGGCATCTCGATTACCACGAGCGTCACGTCCTCGTCACCGGGAAGATACAGATTGCGTCGACAGAGCATGGACAATTTGGATCTCATTAAGGTGAATATTTGCGTATTTATTTCCTTTTCATATTTTCCTTGCGTCGCGGTATTTCCCGCCTCCTCTAATTCCCGTGGAATTCGCAGTTAACGCCCGACGGAAAGCAGAAAGAATCGAGCGAGCAGTCCCTGGCGAGAAGTGGAATTGCTCCTCAGCCGTCTCAGGAGGAAGAGGAGGACAGCTTCTTCGAGCTTCTCACGCGCTTCCAATCGGGAAGAATGGACGATCAACGATGCGTCCTGAACGCCAACAGAAAGCCGAGGAACAAAGCGCAACCCACGGAAAAGGAAAAGTACGCCGGAAACTCGATCCGAAATATCGAAGCGTCGTTTTTCACTCATAAAATTAATTACACATCTATTTAGTATGAATATGTTGTTAGAAATCAAATATTTTTTTTCGATGTACAAAATGGCCGACTACTAATATTTTCTTTTGTTATCTTTTTTTAGGCGCTCCGCAGCGTGACATTTCGCATCCACAATTTTTTACCTACAACAAAAAACAAAAATTCTCGTCAATCTACATTAGAATACCGAGAGAAGTACGTACGGAATTTAAAAAATATTCTTTTACTCAAAAGTTGTAGGTATTTAAACTTAAGAAATCAATTTTCAGTGAAAAAATTTCGTTATAACTGTTCATAAACTGCTCATAAAATGAAAAGTTTTCGATTAATCAGAAATTGCGTACGTACTTCTCTGCGAAATGCAATTAGGAACATAACTTTGAAATTTGAAGTAAATCGAGTGAAAATTGTTGAAGTTATTTGTCACGCCAATTGGAAAAAAAGCTGTTTCTAGAAGTTTCGAGTAGTCGGCCATTTTGTACATCGAAAAAATGTATATACATTTTCTAACAGCTTGATATTCGTACAAAATAGATGTGTAATTAATTCGATGAGAGAATCACTTTTTCGAACGAAAAAAATTGTTAAATTCAAATTTCAAATTTCAATTGAAATTATTCAAATTTCACCCCAAAAATTGAACAGCATGTTTATAACCGTGTATACTATCGGATAATGCGAAAAAATCGATTTCTTAATGTAAATTTTACATCGTGATGATCCCTTAACGACGCGACTGTGAATCGTCACCGTATCTTGTATTCTCTCGACATTTTATCCAGAGACGGAGAAGACTTGCTGGAACTGATCGCCGGTATGCAGAGCAAGAGAATGGACGAGCAGAGAGTGACGCTGCCGTATTTGCCCGGCTTGAATACCAATCGCAGCAATATCGCGAACATTAAAACACCCACGAGAACACCCCAAGATGCCGATGATTCGTTCATCGATATGCTTCTACGTTGCCAGGTGAGTGCTCAATCAACGAATCTCCACTCTAAACGCGATACACTTGTTCTCCTGTTCGTTGGGAAAAAAAAATTAAGCTCTAAAAGCCGCTTTACACATGGCTAAATGCAGTGCACTAAATGAAAAAGACTCTGCATTTAGATGTCTGTAAATATACTCAGACTGTTAGACACACTAATTAGACAATAAGAATCGTCACTTCCACACTAAATCAGTTAGCATGCTAAATTTAGCATAGTGCAAAGCGATTTAGACAATGAATGTCTAAAACGCATGTCAGTTGTTTCAACTGACTCAACTGACCCGGTTGATCGCTCAACATGCTTTTGGTATGATTTTTGACCGAAGTGATGCAGAAATAAGTGAACTGAACTTCAAATCTTCATATGTATTTCCTGTTGCTAAGAATCGCAAAGTAACAGGTAATCGTTCTCTCGGACTCACGGCATCTCCGAACCAAGTATCGCGTTTTATTATGTACGGTGTAACTAATCCCAGTAATTCTTCAAATTGTTCATGAGAGAGCTATGGTTGTACGATACGCTCGAAGCTCGCGTCTATACCGAGCTAGCAAGCTAATTAGACCAAGTCTAAAGAGCAAGCGCTGAATCCCCCCCCCCGCGTGGTGTCTAAATTTAGTGCACTGAATTTAGCCATGCTTTAACCCTTTGAAGCATAGTGACATACGGGTATGTCACCTACTTCCACTCTGTTTTTCTTGAATAAAAATTTTTGTAGCGCATAACGACGAATGTAAATGTATATTTAGGATGTTAGGAGATCAACTGTTACTCCAATATCACTATTAAGGGCTTATGTTGCACTTAGTGCATGTTGATCATCACTACAGTACAAAAAAACACGTTTTTTAGACAATAAATGTAATTGTGCCTAATCTAGCAGGTAAACCATACACAAAGAATGAATTCAGAGATTTTTTTGGGTCGCTGATTGAGAATTCGAGCTCAAAATCCAGAAATTCAAAATGACGAATCCAATATGGCGGACCGAGACCGGAGATTTTACTGGAATTATTAAATCATCGGAGTTGCTCAATATGTTGATTCTGTTATACTGAATTTCTCATAGAATTACGCTTTTAGCATTACCAGGAGCGAGGATTACCGGGGCGAGGACGTAGCGAGTTTCTAGCTCCATATTTTTTTATTTATTTTTTTTGCTTTTTTATTTTATATATTTTTTATATTATATATTATTACAATATATTATAAAAATATTTTTATATATTAATTATAATATATAAATCATTTTATATATTATTATAACCCAAACAAACAATTTTTGCATTTGTGGTCCGCCATATTTGATCCGCCATCTTGAATTTTCCAATTTTCAGTGCAGATTTGTAATCGGCGACCCCGAAAACCCCCGAGTACAAAGTTTTGAGCTGTTTGCACGTAAGGAAAAATGTATGCTTCAAAGCGTTAAATGTAAAAAAAAAAAGCTCAGAAAAAAAGAGAACCAGAATAAATCAACGGAGAACAATTTTGGGGCTAGCACATTTTTTTACGTAACTATTAAAAAATCAAGGCCGATTTGAAAAAAGTGTGATCGTCAACTACCTGTAAATGTTTCTCATCGTATCTCCTGTAAATTTGGAAACAATTCATCAAGTGATTCTCATCATGTCCACCGACTTTGAAAACAGTGTTTCAATTTTAGGAATTCAATTTACGAATATTTCAATGAATTTTTCAGGGAATATAGCTAAAATGTGATATTGTCGGAAAAATTTTTTTTGGAAAATGCAACTTTTTGATCCACCTACGTAGATGTAGTCCGTTAAGGGATCTTCACGGTGTGACGGATCGAAAAATGGCTGATTTTCGCGATTTTTTTTTCGGTGGTTAAAATCCGCTGGTCAGTCTGATTTTTTAACGTCCAATCAAAGCACTCACGAAGAACAAAAAATAAATTTTTAAACGTTTATTTTTATTTTTTTACATTTTTTTTAACGGTTGAAAATGTCTTTGAAAAAAGGAGTCCTCATGGTGTACACGGTTGTGGTCGTAAATATTATCTGAAACAAAACTCGTAAAAAAATGATTAATCAGTATGAAAGCCGCTATCTTGCTATGGAGGTTTTTTCAAAATCAAAATTGACAAAATGGCGGCGTTGTTAAAAAAAAAGCCTCGAATTTATCCTATTTTTCCGACGCTTTTTCGTTAAAAAAAACATGAAGATTAAAAAAAGCTTCCATAGCAAGATAAGGAACTGCGTGAAGAAAGTTGTGTCAAAGTTTGAGACGGATAACTTGAAAACTCTTCTTTTGAGAGTGTACACCGTTTCGAAAAACGACATTTCGAGAAAAACGCGTTGAAGTTTCGAGTGCGGAATTTTCATATAAATTGTCTACTTACGATCAATCGGCCATGCCAGGTCCATGTTTATAACCGTCTATACTATCTCATGATGCAAAAAAAATCGATTTTTTGCTAATTTTACACTGTGATGATCCCTTAAAGGATACCGATGTTTTTAACAATATATTGGGTAGAGATATGGGGAATGGGACAAAAAAGCGTTTTTGAAAGAATACAAAGTAGGTACTGTACGATGGCGTTAGCAATGAAAAGAACTCCAAACTACGTTTGGAGAAGAGAGCTGGAGGTGCCACCATGGAATATATGATAAGGGAAAGGGCGCTGAGGTATATAAGAGAGGTGCTTAGGATGGGACTTCAAGATGGCCAAAAATCTGCCTATTTGAGGAAATAAGAGCTATTACTAACGGAATCCTGTCAAAGTGGGGAAAAGATTCAGAGAAAGTTGTAAGGGACATGGGAAAAGAAGAGATAATAACAATGATAAGGGAAAGAGGATACGTGGAAAGAATAGACAAAAGGATAGGAGAAGGATCAAAAAGCTTAAGAAAGGAAATTTTAAGGAAAGAAGAGGAATAAATAAGAAAATAAAAGTATAATGATAAATACAAATATATTGTGGAAATCGAAAAAAGGCCATGGCAATACTGGTCGGAAGAGGGAGTAAAGGATTTGTAAAGAAGAGAATGCGACGCTGGAGCACCTGTTAGTATGTGAAAGTGGCTGGGAGTTAGTAACGGAGAAAGCAAGAAAGAATTCAGAGGAGTGGTTCAAGGAACGGATTATTTGGCGATAAAGGGAGAAATGATAAATATGTTGGAAGGGAAGGCATACAAAAAGGCATATGCGAATATTTTACGGAAACAGAGGAAGTGTGCAGAAATATGTGCAAGGAGGAAGGGGGGAGAAAGAGACGGAGGGGAAGAATAAACTAAGAAAAAGAGAGAAATGTTAGATAGTGACAATGGAAAGAGTATGCAGAGTTGAAAATAAGTTAAGGCGGGATATACATTTAGACAGGAAAAAAATAAGCAATATTGAGCGATTTTTTAAACTAAGAAATATATATTCTACAATTATCAAACTTTAGGTATACTTTAATAGTATATTTAAGTATACGAAACAATTTTTTTTATTACTTCATCATCAAAATGGTGGAGCTGTGGCAGAGTATTACAGCAAGGTTGTCGCGGGAGTTGCGAATCGGCGTGCAGGCTAGCTTCCCGTAGACTTTGATTTGCAAAAAAGTTCAAACATTTTTTCAGTTAGAATATGTATAGTTTCTATGTGACGGTATTTAAAATGAAGAAAATGCAAATTTGAGAAAATGGCACGCATTTACAAAAAAAAGTTAACATTTCGCGCAACATTTCTTTAAAAGGTGGATTAAAAAAGTAGTTTTTTTTCCAATTTTTCAAAAACAATTCTCGTCAAGTAGAAGGCACAAATATTATCAATATTTCTACCAAGTTTCAACTCAATCGGCTTTATAGTTTTTGAGTAATTCTGCACGCCAATTTCGAAAATGCAGTTTTGAGAAAAACGCGTTTGAAGTTCACACCCGCTCCGAATCCGAGCGGTGAGGCATAGCGTTGACGGGCTGTACCGTTTGAAGTTTTTCGAATTTCGCTTTGAAACTTTGGGAAACTATCCTACATATATAGTTCTATCGTTTAAAGAAAAAAACGAAATTAATTTCTTCATCGTTGTAAATGTATATTCCGCCTTAAGGTAGTTGTAAGAGAAAAAATAGTATTTTGTAAAAAAACTTGTTAAAAAAGTTGTGCAAATGAAACTCGATTTTATTGATTGGATACCGATTTTTGTTAGATGTAGAATTTAAATTAGACGTGAAATTGTCTATCGAAACTTCGAAGTTAAAGTTTCAATGGACGGATCCACGTAAACAAACTGTGAAAGTCAGTTTGACTTTTAGTCTTTGGCTTTGGTCTCTGACTTTTCGTCAGTGCCTCTAAATGCTTAGTCTAATTACTCTCATTTAAGGCGGGAGCTGTAATTTGAACATTTGCGGGTCCAAAAAAGTGTTTTTTTTTTTCGGAATTTTTTAAGGAGGGAAAAAAACAAGTGGGCCCAGTAAGCATTGAGATATCTTTCCATGTACATTCAAAATGTACAAAAAAAATGTTTGAACACGAAAACAATAAATAACTGCAGATTTATCAGCCTATTCCATGTGCGTCTTGCCACTGCAGTCCCCAATCGGCGGGAAAGATGCAGCTCGTAATTCTTGGATGAACCATACAAACCAAAGAAATGTACAATTTCCATGTATTTTTCTTCTGGGTGAAAAGAAAAAGCTGAAAAAATCGTGAATTTATAACTTTTCTCAGGTTTGAAAAAAAAAAATTTGCAAAACACTTTAACGTGCTATAAAAATGATTCAAAAAGACTTTTGCAACGACTTTTTTAATTCACTTTGAAGAGATTTTCACATTGAAGAAAATAAACTTTGGTTTGATTCGATAGGTCGTTTAGTTTTTTTGCTATCACGCCCGCCAATTTGGAAAAAGCGTGAAAATAAAAACTGGACAAAACGCGCTTCAAAGTTTTCAATAGGAGGAAATATCAATATCAAATATCGATCGCTTCTCTGCTATTGGCCTTGTATCTTCGAAAGTATTTACAATCGGCCTCTGTAACTTTGTAAATATATTATTGGATAGTTTATCTATCGATGTAAGCAATAACAAGAACGATTTTTCGGACCTTCCAATTCAGGCTCCTGCCTTATCTGTATGACTAAAAAACTAGTATTCTCTGACATTCATCGGTAAAGCGCTCGATCCCCTAAGAATATTTCCGGAGGTCTCGACGTATTCTTCGTTTGGTGCAAAAAAAAATGTATTTTTTATTTTTTTATTCACCGATGTATTTATTATTCGACAGGGCTCGAGGTTGGAGGATCAGCGAAGCCCATTGCCGGTTGTTCCGTCTCTGCAGGACGCGGAGGAGGAGCAAAACCAAAGGCCCAACGGAAATACTCAGTCCGGCGCGACGGTACCCGAGGAAGATCTCTTCTCTCTCATTCAGAGGCTACAGGCCGGACGTATGGAGGATCAACGCGCCTCAGGTCCCCGGGCAAAGAATTAGATCGCGAAATATTATTTCGCGATCTGGCAATAGAATCTCGACTTCCTTGAATTGTCGCCTTTGCAAAGGCCAACTTCCGCCTCGGCTAGAATGCACAATCATTCTCGTAAAACGTCCCACATCTTCCCGACAAAATTATTGAAATCAAAACTAGTGAAACGACGCGTGATTCTCGAATAATGTTTTCTTTTAAATTTTTCATCGTTTTCTCATCTCATTCTCCAAGGGGTCGAAAAAAACAATTTCTCCCCCAAAAGTGTCCGAATGCAAGGAAGATTCGAATTTATTGTACATATACAATCACTCGGGCGTCCTTCCGGAAGGAAACAACCGGATTATTATCCTCGCGGATTCGACGAGGTGCTGACAAAGATTAATTAGTTATTTAGTGCCAAATTTTGGTCAAAGCCATATACTGGAATAATTCCGAAACTTTCTTCTAATCAAATATGGCGACAATTCATCAAGTATTAATATTCTTCACGAAAGAATAATAACTCCGAATTAGTCGCGATCGTTCGACAGGAAAAAACAAAACTGTTTCCTTGGACGGTAACCTTAATTGTATTCATTGTCGTTTCTTCGTTGAAGCTTTCGAAATGATCGATCATTCGAATCGTGCCTAATATACCTGCTCCCTGAATACGTATATGAGTATGTCGATAAATTCGATGTCGAGTTCTCTGAATATTGTTTAAGGATGCATGGGAGTCTTGCGGCGAAAATTTAACGCATTTTTACTTCGTTTGCCTTAAGGGGAGATATACACCTAGGAGCCGGAAAAAGGTCATTTTGTGAATTTTTTCAAGGAAAACTACTTGAAATTTCGGATTGGGGTTTTAATTATATAAAAGTATATACATTCAAAAATATGTTTAATTTTCTTTATTTAAAAATATCAAAAATATACAAGGATATTGTATGATCCTTGGAGCGTCGTAAAAAAATCTGCGTATACGGTACCCACTGGCGTTTCTTAAAAAATCATCTGAAAAAAAAACCAAGAAGATTATTAAATTAGATACTATAATCTAGTACTTGTCATAGCCGATTTTGAAAATATCGATTTATGAAAAAATGGCGGACGTTTGAACATAAATAGTGATTTTTGGGCCAAAAATTAGTTATTATTTTGCCTATAAAACGAAAACTAAGTAACGGAAAAAAAATCCTATGACAAGTACTAGATAATGGTGTATAGAATAACCACAAAAAACCTCAAGGCAATCGGTTCGTTGGTTTTCGAGAAATTTTGGGTACCGATTTGAAAAACGTGGTTTTGAGAAAAACGCGTTTGAAAATTTGGGAATGAATAAATCATGAAATTCGTCAACTTGCATGGAATCATCGATACCAGGCCCATAGTGTAGGTGTTCTACGGTCGACGGAATGTTCATAGATTCTAAATCCTCGACATCGACCATCTAGGTGTATATCTCCCGTTAAGGTAGAACGAGCGCGCGCTCTTGATTTCTATAGATTTTGTTCAAATTTGAACCAAACATTGTTCATATCATTATGCATGTTTGGGTGGAATTTCGGAACAGTCGACTATTTAGACTGGGAGATAATGGGTTTTTAAATTGCAACTTTTAACACTGCAGGGTCTGCATTGAAATTTAGACAGAATAATTTCCGTAAACAATATTTGTCCCCTATAATAAGATGACATATGGCAACACCGCATCGTTCCACGTATCCAATAACGTAAGTTTGCGAGGCATATTTAAAATAATAATGCAACACAAATTTTTATTTGGAAGTAATTTTTAATCGAACATAGTTTTTTAATTAGTTACGAATTAACCAACACTTTTATTTGTTAATGAAGATAAGATCAATAATATAAAATATTAATATTTATAACGCAAATATTTTTTTTATAACAGTTTTTAATCTTAGGAACAGGACAATTTTTTTTCTATAAATATTGAACAATACTGTTCTGCGATGTTGCCATATGTCTTCTTAGGCAAATATTTACAAGTGGGGCTCCAGCTAGAAAAGGGGTTTAGAAATTTTGTACCGAGTCGATGTATTTTAGGGCACTTTTTTAATAACATTTAAGTCGGGGGAAGACAATTTCAACCCTTATTTCAACCCCCAAACGCTTTTTTTACTTTTTTAAAGGTATGGAGGAAACGGGTTTGGTGACATCAAGTGGGTCAAATGACATGGGTTTGGGTTTGTTTGGATACAAGTCAAATTAGAGTAAGCGTACAGAAAACGTATTTCAAAAATCGAATATTTTCTGGAAATATATTTTTTTTCTTAATAAAATACCCCTCCCCCATCATAAAAAACATATTTTCATACTGCAGAATAGCCCCGAACACGTTAACAAATTTTTGGAGCCGATTGGGGCTGGAACCCCACCTGTAAATATTTACCTCTTCTTATTATAGGGGACAAATATTTTTTGCGGAGAATTATTCTGTCCTTACCGAACGTTTTTAGCAAAACTAAATAGTAAAGGCAATCCAAACTTTTTTCACTCTTTTCCCAACTAGTTTGCTATCTAAACATAATTTTCAAAAACATGTATAAACACAATAGAATTGTACGACGAATTATGTGACCTGACTTTCGATAAATGCGGAGTCTGCAGTATTAAAAGTTGCAATTTTAAAACCCGTCTCCCAATCTAAATAGTCGACTGTTCTGAAATTTCACTTAGACATGCATAACGATGTGAACAATGTCTGGTTAAAATGTGAACAAAATTTATAGAAATCAAGAGCGCGCGCTCGTTCTACCTCAATTCCGTATGCACAGGGATTCATCCACTAACTCGGTGAAGAATTAAGACACTTTTGGTTCGCAGTAATTACCGACACGTTCTTTTATTATCGGGTACGATGGGAAAAAGCACAATGATTTTTTTTTAATGTTAAAGATTTTCGGTTTGAATAATTTACGTACAAGACACTTTTTTGACAGTTTCACAATCATTCATCATACAATTGTGGTGCAATAAATTGCAACAGCTGAGCTACTCGAAAGTTGGGGCAGTGGCGAGTTTTGCCCTGCTCAATTTAAATACTAAATGATTTTACTTCACATCTAGAGCATATTTTTGAGAATTTCACATTACGGCTACTTCCGCCTGGGTCTAAACCTCCCATACATCCTTAAGGGAGGGCACCACTGCGACGGGCCAAAAAATATTGTTTTTCCGACCTTTTTCGTCTACTAGATTATTCTTTTTGGGATTTGGAAAAAAGGTATGATATTAAGCATACATTGAACTTAGTTCGTGTAAATTTTTATTTGAAAATTAAAAAAAATTCACAACGTTATTGACGCATAATAGAGCTGTATAAAAATGTGGTCCACCGGCCGGATCGATAACTTGATTGGTTGGTCTGAAAAATAAGAAAGTTTTATTATCTACATAAATGTATGTCTCATTGTACATAGCCGTTTTTTCGAAAAAAAATCATAAAATGGCGGCTGTTAAAAAAAGTATAATTTAGCGAAAATTTTTACTCATATTCGGTGGCTTAAAAAATACTAAATTTTACAAACAAAGGGCTACATACAACGATAGTTACTGAAATTACGGAGATTTTGGTTTTTGAAAATTGATAATCGAACAATTATAGTTGGAGTTATGATTCCGGCCAGGTCGAGACGTTTCGAGCAAAACAAGTCGTTTCGATTGAAAGTTTTACGTATTAATATCGTAATACGTAAATCGTGGCCCTACCTTCTCTCACTAAATCGTCTGTAACTTGGTCAATTTTCAATATTTTGACTTGAAAATGTTTCCACATATTCTTGGATACGTATACTTTGAGAAAATGCACAAATAATCGATTTTTTCGATCCGTCACAGTGCTGTCCCGCCTTATGCGCGTGAGGGAACTCTACATTTATTTTCCCATAAAATCTCAAACCCGCGACTGTGCGAAATGCTCTACGATTTACAGATAATCGGATCCGAATCGAGAAAATTGTCGAAGCACACGAATCGTTTTATTTCCTCGAGACGTTAGAAATATTTTTCAAATATATCGATTCGATGTATCTGCACGAGCGGAAACGTATTTCGCACAGTGACTCGATTGAGATTGCGCGAGTTTTTATTTTCCATACGAATCGCACACGATTGTGTACGATATTTTCACTTTTCGAGCGTTAGTTTGCGCTCGTTGAAACTTTTTCGCAGTACTATCGTGAATTCGTACCTTAAGATATGCTGATATTACATTTACCTGTAAAGTGTTTCCGTCACTGCCACACCCACACACGCTCCGAGCTCGCTCTTCATGCCTACGTACGAGATTTTAGTTAGAAAAACCTTTTTGTCCTGGAAGAGTCAACTTTTCACCTTGTTGATGAAAAAAAAATATAACACTTTTTCTTCTTTACGAAAAACACGAAATTCCTTTGCGCTGCGGAACAAAAAATTTGGAAATTCTTTAGATAAGTGACTTTTCCGAAAAATGAGCCTAACTTCCTTTTTTCTCTGTTTTCTCATTCGTTGGGTTATATATGATGAAATTCAGTCGGGGGAAGCGGAAATTCACCTGCCCGTAAAAATGTATGGGGTTTTGGCGTTCGCGGAAACACGTGACAAAGTAGGGCATTTTTGAACATTTCGACGCTTATATTGGGTTTGTTTGGGTTTTTGAAAAATTCGAAATGATTTTTAACGATTTTTTGCTCGTGAAAAAAATGTTAATGAAAAATGTCAGCTTCGCTCGACTGAATATCATCATTTATAACCCAATAAATGAGAAAATAGCAAACAAAATTTTACGGAAAAGTCACTTATCTAAAGAATTACCAAAGATTGTATTTTTTTAAAAGTATGGTCGTCTATTCGCCATGTTGATATCGTAGCCCCGACAAGGTAAAAAGCTTTCTTGAATGCTGACTCGTGGTGCGGTGCTTTGTCTCCACACTTGTAATGTTAGTACAGTGGTGCTGTATATTGGAATAGGAAAAAATTAGAAGAAGGCTAGTTTTTCGACGGGTGATTTTGTAGATGCCGCGGGTGCTAAATCCGAGTTTGCCTAAAAATCGGGTCGTAGGGTTTTTCTTTAGGGGATAAAGGGGGATGGGGGTGGATTGATGCCAAACCACAACCCCCACGTGGTCGGCGCCAGGAGACAAAATGTTCGGAAAAATCTGATATTTATTTTTGTCCACAGCGCCGAAGTCGTGGAAGTTCGTTTTGAGGGTGAAAAAGTGGGGTGAAATTTTGAAAAATCAGTTTCAAGTCGATAACGCTTTAGGAAAAATTAATAAAAATTTTTGTTCAAATGGGAACGTTGTAGCCTTTGAAAAGACGCGTCGATCGAGTATTTGATCATCCCTCTCCAATAATATCTTCAACCCCAAAAAAATTATTGAAGTATCACAAAAAAATTTTATCGAATAACTAAAAAACAATCGACTTTTCGGGGATGGTTTAAATGTACGAAATGCAGAGAATAATTTTCTCTATATTTTCGTTTCTATGGACCACCCTTGAATTTTGCTCTTTGCAACCCCTCTCGGGGGTTGGAAATTCAAAATGAAATTCTGGGAAAAAGCATTGACCGAAAATAAAGAGATACGAGTTTGGCGCTGTGGACAAAACTAAAGCCCGTTTGGCATCAATCCACCCCCATCCTCCTTCATCCCCTAAAAAAACCCTGCACCCCGATTTTTAGGCAAACTTGGATGTAAAAAAACTGGCCTTCTGATTTTTTTCCCGATTACGGGAGTTTTCAGCGACGGCACGACTGTACTATGTATTTTTGTGCTAAAAAAATATGGTCTCCGAACGGAGCGGGACCGATTTGTTGAGTTGCCATTATTTCGCGTTACGTACTTTATTTCTATCAGTGCTGATTGCGAATGAGACGATCGTGTCTGAATTTCGTGGCTGCGATTTCGAGAGATTTTAACAAATCAAAGAGCGATTATCGCATCATCTAAATGCTCAAAACGATAAAGGAAACGCTTGAAAAATCAAATATAAGCGAGAGCGATGGGAGAAGCGCGATTTTTCAAAAATTAGGTTATACTTTATCATTCCATGTTACAATCGATACTCATAGAAATAACGAATTTTCTTCAACTTTATTATTGAGATTTTGAGAAAATTGAAAGCGTGAAAAAAAAGAAGGAAGATGTTGGTGCTTAGAAAAAAGGAGATGATAAATTACCAGGGTTTCGTTTTCTTCCAAACGTCATTGTTGGCATTAACGGAGACTTTGTCCTTGGAGTGCCATATTTCAGGTGTTTACATTTAATTTTTTTTTTTAAGGAAACGAGTAAAGCTTTTTGAGTGCGGTTTTTTTCTTGCTTTTATTCGTGATATACAGAACGTTAAGAATTTTTTTTTTTTTAAACCAAAATGGCGGCCGTTGCAGCTCCGCGAAAACAGGTCCTCAAATCGCGGGAGGTAAACGGCTGACATCACTGCCCCCTCTTTGTTGATCTGAAACACAAATTCAAAGCATATTATCAATCTGTGACCGTTTGGTCATGGAATGACGGATGGGTTTTTCGTTTAGTACAAATTTCGGAAAATGGCGGCAATTTAAAAAAAATCGAATTTCCGCGTTTTTTTCGCATAAAAAGATAAATAATAAATGCAAAAATGTATCTATCGAAAAAACGATCCGTCATTCCGTGAAGACATATTTTCTGAGTATGATCTCCAAATTTCAGGTCGATATGTTAATTACAGCGGTCAGGAGAATGTCAGCCATTTTTAAAAACGTGTTTTCGAGAAAAACGCGTTTAAAGTTTTGTAATGTGTTTACACAAATGTGTTTATAATTACCGCTAATCGGCAATGCCTGGTCCATAGAGGCACCCCTCCTCTTCTTCTCGCTGCTCATGTTGAGCTTAAATTGATTTTTTGAAAATTTCAAGGACAAAGTCTCCCTTAACCCTTTCGCAGTGAGGTGAAAATGAGATTTTCGTGCCATTTTTGTGTCGGAAAAAAAATTTCATAGATATGCTTTAAAGTCTCAGTATAAAGGTTTTTGGGGTCGCTGACTTCGAATTTTGACATCAGATTTCCAAAATTCAAAATGGCGGATCCAATATGGCGGACGCAAATACGAAAAATGGTTCCATTTCGACGAAAGTGAGTACCTTATGGTGACTCTGGGTTCGGCTAAGAGCGGGACATAACGCCAAAAAAGTATTCTTTTACATTTGTTATTATGAATAGTTTGTCATACATAATTTGCCAAATTTTTATTCATTATATTGTATCCGAGCTTTACATACTTGGAGTCAGGATCCAAATTCGAAATTCGCGACCATAAACATCTAGAGATACAATTTTTTGTCAAAATCCAACTACTTTTCGAATTTGCGTCCACCATATTCGATCCGCCATTTTGAATTTTGACAATCTGATTTCAAATTCGAATTCAGCGACGACGAAAACCATGAGGTACTCACTTTCGTCAAAATCAAACCATTTTTCGAATTTGCGTCCGCCATATTGGATCCGCCATTTTGAATATTGTAAATGTGATTTCAAATTCGAATTCAGCGACTCCGAAAACCATGAGGTACTCACTTTCGTCGAAATCAAACCATTTTTCGAATTGGCGTTCGCCATTTTGAATTTTGGAAATCTGATGTCAAATTCAAATTCAGCGACCCCAAAACCATGATGTACCAAATTACAATCGAATCGATGCAGTAGAAATAGGTTGTTTTTCAAATGCCCCTATACGTGTCATGATACAAAAATGGCACGACTTTTTTTTGCCCCTATGCGTGTCACTCACAGTCAAGGGGTTAAAGGTCTTATATACACTTGTAGCGGGCGAAGGGACGTGACTTTCTTGATTTTTTTTTCGACGGGACAATAAATGTTTTATGAAAAACTGTGAACAACATCGATTAGTACATATTTTCATGTACTAGTACAATTTTTTTATTTAAAAATACTTCAAAATGGCGGAACTCTAGCTGTTTTTCAGGAGCGCCTTCTTTTGAGCATCAGTTGCGGTGGACATGATAACTCGAGAACGGTTAATCTGAAATCAGAATTTGAGAAAGATTTCATTAGTATATTGCATTGGCTTGGGCCTGGACGAAGGATTTGTAGAAATTTTGATTAAAAAAGAATGAGGATAG
Organism: Ophion slaviceki; assembly: GCA_944452715.1. Classification (NCBI taxonomy): domain Eukaryota; kingdom Metazoa; phylum Arthropoda; class Insecta; order Hymenoptera; family Ichneumonidae; genus Ophion; species Ophion slaviceki. Next base: position 19,307,497 of record OX101790.1, read on the forward strand.
TTTTAACAAAAAAAAAATGATTTTTTGAAGTGCCAAATTTTCGGTTTTCTTGTTACAAAATTATTATTTTTTCAACAAAATTCAAAATCCTTCGTCCAGGCCCTAGCTATTATAATAAACAAGTGGTATGGATCGGATTAATAGTTTTTCTAGTAATCGTGTCCACCTCAAAGGTGTTTCTCAAAAAAGACGATTCTGAGGTAATCGCGTTTGAGGGACCAGTCTACTTTGGAGCACGAAAAAAGGCTATTTTCGCGATTTTTTTTGAGGATTTTATAAAAGATATGAATATAAACGTTGTTGGGCTTGATAGATAAAGTCTTGAAATACATTTAAAAAAAAATTAATTCATTTTTATTCATTTTTAAGTACAAAAACTGTAGTTTAACGTAACGCCTCAAAAATAGGTGGGCTAGGTAGCTCCATCACAACTCAGCAACGGCTTGTCTGAAACAAAAAAATCAAAGTCCATTAGATTCAGTATGACACCAGCTACAAAATGACCTTCGGATATAAAGTGTTATCAAAAAATAAAAAAATGGCAGATGAAAAACGAAAAAAGTAAAAAAAAACGAGTTTTTTCGCAGTTTTTCGCAAAAAGAAGAGTGAAAATAAAAATTTTAAAACCATCGAGGATCATCTTGTTGCGAATCATGTTTACAAATACGTTCAGGTAAAAAAAATACTCAGAGAGCTCGGATTTTCATAAAATTTTGACACAATATTTCTGAATGTATGTATTTTCGAAAACAGTTTAAAAAATCGATTTTTTGAAATTTTAAAAGTGGACTGGCCCCTTGAGATTCAAGTATGTTTCTTTTGCTGCTCGGCAAGCGTATCACGCGACTTGCGCGGTCGTGCGGTTAAAATACCTATAACTGCGAATCTAATCCTCCGATCTTTATGAAATTTGGTGAGAATATTCTTGAGACATTCAAAATCAAATCAATCAATCAAAATTTTTTCCATTTTTCCGACCATCGCAAGTGTATAAAAGGCCTTAACGAACGTTTGTTATACAATTATCGGAAAAATTCGCTCACGTTTTTCGTTCGAATATTTAAGGAAGCGCAGAATAAAGTGTCGCGTATTCGCCTGGGCTTGATAGGAGATACGATGAACGAGAAGAGAAAAAAAGACAAACGGATGAAGGCTAACAGTACGCAACTTTGTCACAAGCCCGAGTGGTGTTCTTCGTTGAAATTGTACAGTAATATTGTGTCATGTGTGATTGCGAAACGTTCGTTGGTTACTCGCACGATTTCGACAAGTATTATGAAAAAAATTAGTATTTCTTGCTTATAATGGTGCGCGGGGGAAAAAGAATTGGTGTACATTTTCGCGATTCGGTACAAATTGTATTTATTTATGGCGTTCGGGATCTCCGAACGGTTATTCGAAAATGTGTTTCGTTCACTGCTGTGGCGAAGAGGAAAAATATAGCCCGCGTTTCGTTAAGGGATCATCACAAAACACTCATGATGAACAGAAAATAAATTTTCAAACGCTCATTTTTATTTTTTTATGTTTCTTTTAACGGTTGAAAATGTCACCGCAAAACTGGAGTCCTCGCGGTGTACACGGTTGTGGCCGTAAATATTATCTGAAACAAAATTCATAAACGATTATTAATCAGTATGAAAGACTCTATCTTGCTATGGAGGCTTTTTAAAATCAAAATTGACAAAATAGCGGTGGTTTGAAAAAAAATGTATCGAATTTAGTCCAGTTTTATGAGTTTTTCGTTTAAAAAAAATGAAGATTAACAAAAAAGCTTCCGTAGCAGAATAAAGAATGGCGTCAAGAATGTTGTGTCAAAATTTGAGACGGATAGCTTGAAAACTCTTCCTTTGAGAGCGTACACCGTTTCGAAAAACGGGATTTCGAGAAAAACGCGTTTCAAGTTTCGAGTGGGGAATTTTCATAAAAATCGATTGTTTTGAAAATTTTGCACTGTGATGATCCCTTAATTTTCGCTATCTCGCGTGATGAAAAATGCTTTTAAATTACCTGCTTGAAATCTCGAACGACATTTATACGTAGAGCGCTGGGAAATTGACACCAAGTCGTTTTTTTTTCAGGTGCAAAAATAAAACGTGCAAGAACTTTAAACAACCACTGGTAAATTCACTATCGAATAATTATTAAATTTTAATGATTATTTTTATTATATATATACATATACATATATATATATATATACATATACATACATATATATATATATATATTGCTATAACGGATCGACGAAAAATTTATTGAAAAAAGCGAAGGAAAAGCAAAATGATATACGCATAGTGACCGTATAATCAAAAGAATAATGCTTCGTCAGAGTTAAATGCTAGTTGTTTATTTTGAAGCATATTTTTTATTCGTCTTATATCACGTTGCATGCATTATACGCCCTATTTTTTTAGGAAATTTACAATTTTGTAAATCTAGTTATACCGCTAGATGATATTATTTTTCTGTATTACAAACTTTTTACGAAAGAAAAAGAAACACGAAAAACAAAAAGCGAACGAAAATGGAGAAGAGCCCGTTTAATTGTATGGAAAAAAAATGTATTCAGTCATGATTACGTTGACGTAGACTATATTTTACGAATAGAACAAAGAGAAAAAAAGCTCGAATATATATACTTTTTTTGAAAAAAAAAAAGCCGCATTATTTATTTGACAAGTTGGGAGGGGCGAGGGGCCGAACGTCAGTGAAAAGAAACGCTGCGTGACATATCCGTATCCAAATATCGTCGGAATTGTTATGTCGAGGAGATCGAAAAAAACAGGTTACCCAGATTTATCGGCGTTGAACAGATCGGAAACGAGTAACTCGTTACCCTGGTCCGAATGGTCGGATATTGAGCTCAATGCGGAGCAATGGGACTACCCGAAGGGTACGTTGTTCTACGAAAAGCAGTTTGTTCGCACGTGGTCGAAAAATAGCTGATTTTCGCGATTTTTTTTGCGATGGTTAAAATATGCTTAGCAGTCTGATTTTTTTTGTGTCAAATCAAAGCACTTATGAAAAACAGAAAATCAATTTTAAAACGTTTATTTTTATTTATTTTTTTTACATTTTTTTAAAGGTTGAACATTTTTTCGAAAAAAAGGAGTCCTCACGGTGTACACGGTTGTGGCCGCAAATATTACCTGAAACAAAATTTGTTGAAAGATTACTCAGTATGAAAGCCACTATCTTGCTGTGGAGGTTTTTTAAAAATCCTATTTAGCCTATTTTTTCAACAGTTTTTCGTTAAACAAAATATGAAGATTAAAAAAAAGCTTCCATAGGAAGATAAAGAATGGCGTGAAGAATGTTGTGCCAAAATATGAGACGGATAGCTTAAGGGATTCCACTCTAGCTGCAGAAAATAAGATTTAACTTTGACAATTTATTTTGGGAGTATGGAAGAAGGAATAGAATTTCTTTTAAGAGGGTTTATTTAAGGCGGGATATACATTTACAATGATCCAAAAATCGATTTCTTTTTTTTTCTTTAAAGGATAGAACTATATATGTCGAATAATTTCCCAAAGTTTCAAAGCGAAATTCGAAAAACTTCAAACGTTACAGCCCGTCAACGCTGTGCCTCACCGCTCGAATTCGGAGCGGGCGTGAACTTCAAACGCGTTTTTCTCAAAACTGCATTATCGAAATTGGCGTGCAGGATTACTCAAAAACTATTAAGCCGATTGAGTTGAAACTTGGTAGAAATATTGATAATATTGGTACCTTCGACTTGACGAGAATTGTTTTTGAAAAATTGGAAAAAGAAACTACTTTTTTAATCCACATTTTACAGAAATGTTGCGTGAAATGTTGATTTTTTATTTGTATATGCGTGCCATTTTCTCAAATTTGCATTTTCTTCATTTTAATTACCGTCACATAGAAACTATACATGCTCTAACTGAACAAATGTTTGAACTTTTTTCACAAATCGAAGTCTACGGGAAGCTAGACTGCACGCCGATTCGCAACTCCCGCGGCGACCTTGTTGTAACACTCTGCCACAGCTTCGCCAATTTGATGATGAATTAATTTAAAAAAATCGTTTTGTATACTTAAATATACTATTAAAGTATACCTAAAGTTTGATAATTGTAAAATAATCATTTCTTAGTTTTTAAAATCCCGCAATATTGCTTATTTTTTTCCTGTCTAAATGTATATCCCGCCTTAACACATATTAAAGTATTAAAAAAAAATATTACAATTTTCATACAAATGGCAGCGACAGAGCCCATTTTGAAAAACGTGTTTTTTTACAAATAGCTTCACGGGAGGGCGGTTTTCTCGTACAGTACTTGGAACAAAAACCAGAAAAAATTATAATCTATATATTATTAGCTATTGGACCACGTAGGGAATTTTAAAATCAAATTTTGAAAAAATGGCTCACTTTGAAAGAAATAAATCGATTTGTCGCCCAAAATAAGCGGTAAATTGTTTATAAAAAAGTTTACATTTAATTTTAAAAAACGGCTACGCACCTCCATAGCGAATGTATATGTGAAGCTACTACCAAAATTTCAAATTGATCCATGCAAAGGTGTTCGAGTAATCCGTCCTCCCAGTTTGAAAAAAGTGGTTTCGAGAAAAACGCGTTTAAAATTGGGTGGCAAAATCGATAAGTGAGCCTTAAAAAAAATGTTCGTTACAGGACCATTTGCAGATTGTTTTTGTGACTCCAAAGTATTTTTTAAGCAGAAAAAAACGATTTTTCCAAAATGCTAGAGTGGTGTTACCCTTAAAAACTCTTCGTTTGAGAGTGTACACCGTTTTGACAAACGACATTTCGAGAAAACCGTCCGCGCCAAGTCTCACGCAGCTGGTCTAATCCCTTTTTCTGCGAAAGGCTGTAGCAACCGGAATAATTCGATTCTCGCTCCGAAAATTGAACACCATGTTTATAACTATCTATACTATCGGATAATGAAAAAAAAATGGAATTTTTGAAAATTTTACACTGTGATGATCCCTTAATGCTACCAGTAAATTAACGAGGACTAAACTTCTTGGTCAGGTGCACCATTCACGGACCCTCATCAGATCGCCATGCCACAATCGTTGGAGACCATTAGCGAGTGGAAAAGATTCGGCGAACTAAATTCGGTCGTGGCTCCGGTCGTTTACGAGGCCATTCCGAGTTATTCTGACTTTACAACGAACAACCATCATCTGATGCACAGTGAGGTGAGAGAAAGAAAAAAAAGTAGAAAACCTTTAGGCCAGTTTGCGACATTTCGCTCCGAAATAGCCTAAATCGTTTTTGGTTTCTTACCGAATATTTTCAGTTTATTCGATGCTTCGTTTCTACCCTAGTGAATCTACAGTACTGTGGGCGCAATGGACTTGAGGTGGAAAATCCAACGAGTAATTTCTTCCCGAGCTCGAGTGATCAACGATGGCAAGGATGGTTCAACGTGTACTCGTTGAACAAAGCTGGAAAAGGCACATCTCATCGTCCAGTCTTCAATCCTAACGGTACGGAATCGCTGCTATTCCAGATATCGGCACGAAGGCGCTGGCTTACGAGGGTGGGGTGAAAAGTTTCCGGCCTGACCAAGAAAAACGATATTTAAAAATTTTTTTTGCTTTATTTTTCAACATAATCTCCATCAACACTGATACATTTCTCATAACTCTCGCATCCCAAAAAACAGTAGCCATAACCTTGTTTGCCGATAAAATTGTTTTTGCCTTCTTTGGGGTTGGTTCCCCTTTTCCAACCCACTGTTCTGACTGTTCTTTACTTTCAGGAGTGTAGTGGTGGACTCATGTCTCATCAACAGTTATGAATCGACGCAAAAATTCGTTTGGATTACGTCTATACAGCGCCAAATTGTCGGTAGCGTCGAGCGTTAGCAAACGCTCGATTGGTCGAGCGTTAGCAAACGCGGCAACCACCTTGCACACAGCTTTTCCATGTTCAAATGGTTGTGCAAAATATTTCGCACACGTTCAGCTGACATCCTACAGGTCTCAGCTATCTCATGCACTTTCAACCTGCGGTCTTCCAACACTATTTTATGGATTTTTTCAATCATCTCTGAGGTTGTGACTTCAACGGGCCGTCCTGAACGAAGCTCGTCAGAGGTGCTCACACGACCAATTTTAAATTCAGAAACCCACTGATTAATAGTTGAACATGATGGGGAGGAGTCTCTTAGTGCTGAATCCATCTCTTCTTTTATTTGTTTTGGTGTAAAACCTTTCAAATGGAAGTATTTGTTGACAGCACGTTTTTCCAATTTTTCCATTTTTACGAAAACAACGGAAGCGTCTCGCGTAATGTGGTCTCAAACGCAAACTAACGTAGCGATTGGGCTGAAACTGTACATACAAGCTCGGTAGGAATGGTACTGTAGGACGCCGCTCCAAAACTAGACCTAGTGGCACCATCTCTTGGTCAGGCCGGAAACTTTTCACCCCACCCTCGTAAGAGGTCTTCTCACTTTAGACGCAAAAAAGGCTATTTTCATGGATTTTCTGATAGGCTCGTATTATCGATATCGATATAAAAGTTGTTACACGTAATAAATATATTTAAAAAAAAATTATTCATTCAAGTCACTATTTATCGACGTAAATCGTAGTTAAGGGGTTAGGCCACAGTTACGGGTATAAAATCATGTGCAAATTTAACAATTTTTTTCGTATGAAAAATATATTCACCAATAAAATTCATTACACCTTTCTTTAGCATGAATATCAAGCTGTTAGAAAATATATATAAATTTTTTTTTCGATGTACAAAATGACCGACTAGTAATTTTTTGTTTTGTTATCTTTTTTAGGCGCTCCGTGGCGTGACATTTAGCATCCACAATTTTTTACCTAGAAGAAAAAACAAAAATTCTCGTCAATCTACATCAGAGTACTTAGAGAAGTACGTACGGAATTTAAAATATATTGTTTTATGCAAAAGGTGTAGGTATTTGAATGAATTTTCAGTGAAAAATTTCGTATAAAACTGCTCATAAAATGAAAAGTTTTCGATTAATCAGAAATTCCGTACGTACTTCTCTGCGAAATGCAATTAGGAACATAACTTTTAAATTCGAAGTAAATCGAGTGAAAATTGTTGAAGTAATTTGTCATGCCAATTGGAAAAAAGCTGTTTCGAGAAAAACGCGTTTAAAGTTTTAGGTACTCTATGGCCGTGCCAGAGGTGGGCTTACGTTATAAGCTCAAAATCGATGAAAAAAATGTCTTGCCATAAATCGAATAGTAACTTATTCTTATGATGAAAAAGCACCGTTTTAGCGAGAAAAAAAACCATTTTTTGAAAATTCTACTGTAGCCTTACCCCTTAAAGAAATGTCCTTAAAAAATGGTAGGTCTGCGCTGTTCATATCCTACGATTTTTTATATATGCAAAAATAACAAAAAATGGCGGACATTTTTCGAAAAAACAAAAAAACGTTTTCTTCGCCGCTTTTGGCAAAAAAAATAGTAAATATCAAAATTTTAAAAAATTCTTGATATGCGCTATAGCTACAGTTGTAAAGAATATGTGGTAGATCATTTCATAAGGATCGGTTCAGTAGTTTCGATGATTTTATCAACATGCCGTCAAAAAACGTTGTTTTGAGAAAAACGCGTTTAAAGTTTGTTTGGGTTACATAAATCCACAAATTTATTTCTAATGTTTTTCGAAAGTGTGTTTATTAAGTGTAACAACTTTTATATCAATATCTACAATATAAACCTATAAAAAAAATCATGAAAATAGCCTTTTTTAGCGTCTAAAGTGAAAAGACCCCTTAAGGCGAAATACACATTTACAACGATCAAAAAACCTTTTTTTTTCTTTAACCCTTAATAGTCACACTCGGTCCACGGGACCCCGGGCTCTTTTTTTACCTGGAATACTGCTCACTAAAATCGATAAATTGGGTTTTGTGGCGCCTTCTAACGATAGTTTTCATCTTCAACTTCAGTACCGAGATGGTAGATTTTGAATATGCGTAAGCGTTTCATTCTTCCCTTCTAAATCGCACCTGCGTTGGATAAAATAAATATACTTTTTGAAAAGTCCACAGAAACCTATTTCAATGTCTATTTCAAAGTACATTGTTTCCAGATTATGAAACCATTTTTTTTGTAAATAATTACAAGAGTTACAGCAATTTTTGTAAAAAACGTCATTTTTCACGAGCTCTTTTTTGCATAATTTTTTTTGCATATTTAAAATTTAATTTTTGATTCTTGACCAATTTCCTTGTATTAAACAAGGTTCAAATTATACCTCACTATTTTTTTCATATCGCTCAATGCATTATTTCATTATTTATAACAATTTTAAAACGCCTGGGTCCCATGGACCCAGTATGACTATAACGTGATTCGAGCTAGACGAGAATTGTTTTTGAAAAATTAGAAAAAAAAACTACTTCTTTAATCCACACTTTGCAGAAATGTTGCGTGAAATGTTGATTTTTTGTTGTAAATGCGTGCCATTCTCTTAAACTTGCATTTTGATTGCCCTCACATAGAAACTATACATGTTCCAACTGAAAAAAATGTTTGAATTTTTTTGTAAATCAAAGTCTACGGGAAGCTAGACTGCACGTCGATTCGCAACTGCCGCGGCAACCTTGCTGTAACACTCTGTCGCAGCTCGGCCATTTTGATGATAAATGACTTTAAAAACATTGTTTTGTATACATAAATATACTATTAAAGTATACCTAAAGTTTGATAATGAAAGAACACTTATTTCTTAGTTTGAAAAATCCCTCAGAATTGCTTAGTTTTTCCTCGTCAAATGTACATCCCGCCTTAAGGCGTTACCCCCACTTGTAGCGCAAAAAAGGCCTTTTTCATGAATTTTTTTAAAGAAAACTACAAAACTTTTTTAATCGATCAATATACCATCTTGAAGAACTTTCAGTAATTTTTTTATTGAAAAATATTACATTGTTTAGTGACAAATGACCGTCAATGAAATAATGTTTTTATATACACGGTTTGCGGTGACCAACATTGCGGCGAAGTGGATCATCTGAAAAAAAAATGCGGATGGATTTAGTCAAATATAAGTATAAACTAGTCTTTAATCGAAGGATTTTAAAAAATATTCATTTTTCACAAAATGGCGGACAGTTAAAGTTAATGGTTCGATTTTAACGAAAAAAAACGGCCGTTTTTTGGCTATAAAACGGGCATTTTTTTTCGAAAAAAAAAAACGAACGATTAAAGACTACATTTTTATGTATTAAATAAGCCTGCAAAATTTCAAGAAGATCGGTTATTAGTGTTCGAGTAATCTTGGTCACCGACTTCAGAAATGCCATTTTGAGAAAAACGCGTTTAAAGTTTCAATTTCAGTTTACACGAAGAAAATATTTTTTTTTGTAAACTTACATAGAGTCATTTATTCCGGGCCCATACAGAAGTAAGGGCCCGGATACTTATACTTCAAAAAAATGCAATACAAAAAAATCGATTTTTTCAAAATCGCAAGTGGGGGTAACCCCTTAAAAATTTAAAATGTTTCATGACAATATGATTCAACGAGAACGTTGAAGTGAAATTCTTAACGTTGCTGTGCAGTTTGTTTGGAAAAAAATGCAAAAAAATACCATATAACAGCCAAAAGTAGTAATAAAACATACCCTGTGTCTAAAAAATTATGAAGAAATTTTCCTAAAAAAAGTCATCAAAAACTGCAAATTTTTTCCTCGCCTCAAGGTGTCCCCCCTTAAGACTTCATCAAATAACAAGAGATTTCTCCGCTACTTTTTCAGGCAAATATGTAGTCCGTATTTTTCACGTGGGTCGTTGGCATCGAATTTTGGTGGACGACTCGGTACCCGTGGACGAAACGGGCACGCCATTGTTGCCTCGCACTTCGAACGTTAACGAGCTCTGGCCAATAATATTGGCGAAGGCGCTGTTGAAAATTGCCGCCTTGTCTTGGACCGCGGATCGAGAGATCTTTGACTGCAGTTTGATAACGTGCCTCACAGGTATTATTCCTGCGTCGTCACGTTTTCCAATGACTCTTCGAGTCTTCTCCGTTATGATTGGTGATCGAGTACGATCCTGGGTGCATGTGAAAAAAGAAACGAAAGAATGCTTCCAAAACTTCTTTTTCAATACAACATGACGGCACACTGGGCTGTCGGAAGCCATCTTCTTCGCTAGAGCACTCCACGGTGGTAACTTTCCGATTTTTAGGGTTAACCTGCTCCAAAATACATTTCTCAATGTAGATATGAAAAACTAGAGAAATCTCAGATAACTATAAAATAGTGATTTTTGAGCGCCCACTTTAGTTAAGGGAGTTTTTACTTTATTGGGCCAAAAATGCTCGATTTTTCGCCAATTTTTTATGAGATAAATATTAAATATATAATGTGGAAATTTGGTATGTTTACGAACCGGTCTTCATTGAACGTGATAATATTTTTTAAGCTTGGAAAACGTGGTTTCGCGAAAGACGCGTTTACCTCCTCCAGAAAACAGGTTTTTCAATATTTTTTACAAAAAATTGAGAGCATTTATTGCAATGAATCAAATTACATAATAATATTGACGCTCAAATGCATGCAGAAAAAAAATTCACGAGTAAAAAAAACCAAAATGTCGGCGCTAGAGGTGCTCGAACTTGGCTCCTAGAGTTTACGCCGCGGAACGCCCAGGTCCTTGTACTTAACTAAAATCAATGAAACTTTTTTTTTTCAATTCAAATAAGTCATTCCGCTGTGCATGAACCTAAATTTATTAAAAAAATAAAAATTGAAAATTTGAGGACAAAAAGAAAAAAAACTTTTTTTTTATATAAACAAATCGTAAAAGACAATATTTATTAAAATAATTTATACGAAATATTAGGTTTATGCAAAGGCCTCGGTACTTTTGGAGGGCATCACTTCGGAGACTTCCTAGGGACTTTTGAGACTTTCTGTTGGGCTTCAAACTTTGGAAATATATTCTTCAGATACTAAATGAATTTTTAAAGCAATAAAAAATATCCGGAGGAGGTTCCCCCCTTAAAGTTGAACTGAAGTTTATGTGCGAATGAAATGAAAAGTTTCATACTTCCACTTAATATGCTATACCAGGACCATAGAGTACTCCTTCCTCTCCCGATACAGCAAAAAGAAAAATAAAAATTACCCATTAAAGTAGAAACCTCCTTTTAAAAAATTATAAAAACCCGATTGCAAAAAAATTAAAAATTAAATTAAAATTAAATTAAAAATAAGAATTAAAAACCCGATTGCAAAAAAATTACAAACGCTTCGCTATTTTGCTCCAGTTTCAATCCTCAAAATTGCATTTCGTTTGTGCATATATTTTATGGAAAGAATTGCAAAAATGTTGAATGACGTTCCTCAATTTTATTTAAAATCACATCAAAGTCCCCACATTAATTTTCGGTCTACCACGATGACCCGTTAAGGCCTTAAGCCACAGTAACGGGTATAAAATCATGTGCGAATTTAACAATTTTTTTCGTACGCAAAAGTGATTCGCTCATAAAATTAATTACACATCTATTTAGTATGAATATCAAGCTGTTAGAAAATATATATATATTTTTTTCGATGTACAAAATGGCCGGCTACTAATATTTTCTTTTGTTATCTTTTTTTAGGCGCTCCGCGGCGTGACATTTAGCATCCACAATTTTTTACCTAGAACAAAAAACAAAAATTCTCGTCAATCTACATTAGAATACCTAGAGAAGTACGTCCGGAATTTAAAGAATATTGTTTTATTCAAAAGTTATAGGTATTTGAACTTGAGAAATAAATTTTCAGTGAAAAATTTCGGTATAACTGCTCACAAACTGCTCATAAAATGAAAAGTTTTCGATTAATCAGAAATCCCGTACGTACTCCTCTGCGAAATGCAATTAGGAACATAACTTTTAAATTTGAAGTAAATCGACTGAAAATTGTTGAAGTTATTTGTGCCGCCAATTGGAAAAAAGCTGTTTCGAGAAGTTTCGAGTAGTCGGCCATTTTGTACATGGAAAGAAAAAACATATATTTTCCAACAGCTCGATATTCACACTAAATAGATGTGTAATTAATTTTATGAGTGAATCACATTATCATACGAAGAAAAATTGTTAAATTCGCACATGATTTTATACCCGTTACTGTGGCCTGAGGCCTTATCAAAAGCGTGTGTTTGAAACAGGATGGATAGGTCTGTCCCTGGACGTGTCTCGATTCTCGTCGCAGGACCAATGGGAGCTCGTCACCAAGTACACGAAGCGTTTCGAGTGGCCCCAAGAGGAAGATCCTGCCACGGATCAGCCGAAACTGGGCCTATTGGATAAATCGAGATCGAGAAAATCAAAGACGGAACCGCCTAGGCTCGTCGAGGTCCCGGAGGATCCGCAACCGACCGTGTTATTCATGAGTATCGAAGACGCGACTCACGCCGATTGCCAGGACGTTCTCGGGATAACACCCTGCTGGAGTCATCAGATTTACGTAGAAATGTCTCGAGACGTTCCCTTGGATCCGACTCAAGTAACAATGTCTCCAAGAGACCTCCCCTTTTCTCCATACCGGAAGTAAAAAATTTCTCGTTTTCACCAGGCGAGACCACCTTTGGCCAAGTGGAAGAATCATCGCTGGCTCGGCTGGGCGATACGCCGAGGTCTCGTCGATGCTTCGGATTATTTCGTGCCTCTTCGTTGCCTACTCGTCGTCAGTCCGTTGGCGCGGTGTACGAGTAGCACGGATCGCGAGATCGACGAGGATTTTGCGCAAAAGCAATTGGAGATGGCGTCCGTTTCGAGGTCTTCAAAAACGATCGACGAGAAAGGAGCAGCGATTACGGATATACCGTTGAAAACGAAGATCGACGAGGCCCAAAATCAAGATACGAGCATATGGGCAGATTTTAACAAGCTCTCGGGTTATTTGCGAGAAATTCACTTGTTCTACAGACGGAAGTTCTTCGAGTACAGCGACGAAATAGCGCAAAACGCGCCGCAGCCACCGATCGACAAAGGCAAAAGAATCGATTCGTCGAGAAAAGACGTGAAGAAAATGGGCGTCTACTCACGCGAATCGTCAGTAACCGACGAAAGAGCGTTGCACGATTATCAAGAGTCGATGTGGCGATCGAGGCACGAGCAGCTCTACCTTTTCGTCGACTCGGTCGATGAGAAGTTTTTTCTCGTAAACGTTTCTACCGCAGCGTGGAAATACAACCACGACGATGAGACAGGCTCCGCAGGCTTCTCCTCCGTCATCTTCGAGGAGCACGATATGTTTGACGACCGACATTTCGGGCACGAATGCGTCGGCTCGATAAGGACGAGGGGCGCGAAATCGATCGTTTTCCAACTCGAGCCCGGAAGACACTTGTTGCGCATACTCACGAATTTCGCGACGAACGCGAGGGCCGTAATACTGTCGGACACGGGCTTCAAAATTGGCGATCTTTCGAGCATGCACGAGCTCATGGTCGTCGAGGCCTCGAGGATCGAGCAAGTTGCCCGTAGGATCGGAGATTCGGTGATGGGAGCCTTCGAGGCCTTCGGTACTCCCGATTATGCGATACAATTGAGGAATTACTATCGCAGCTACGCGCCCGATGTACCGAGAGAAACGGTTCGTTCGAATCTTATAAAAGTTCCGTCGAATCTCGGTCTGCTAGACTCTATCGTAGAAAAATGAAAATTATTTTTCATTTTTTACTTTTATTCTTATCCAAAATAATGTTGGGACGTTGAATAAGTTCTCGCTGTTTTCCAACAGACGGTGTTACCGGAACTGCGTGCGTGTATTTTAAGGCGGGAAAAAATTTTGCACCCATTTAGACGGGAAAAAAATGAAGCAATTTTGAGGGACTTTTTTTAAACTGAGAAATAATTATTTTACATTTATCAAACTATAGGTATTCTTTAATAGTATATTTCACTATACAAAACAATTTTTTAAATTCGTTTATCATCCAAATGGCGGGAATTTGGCAGAGTGTTACAGCAAGGTTGCTGCGGGAGTTGCGAATCCGCGTGCAGCCTAGCTTCCCGTAGACTTCTATTTGCCAAAAAATTCAAACATTCTTTCAGTTTGATCATGCATCATTTCTATTTGACAGTAATTGAAATGAAGAAAATACAAATTTAAGAGAATGGCCCACATTTACAAAAAAAAGCAACATTTCACGCAAAATTTCTGTAACATTTGGATCAAGGGGTCTTCTCACTTTAGACGCTAAAAAGGCTATTTTTATGAATTTTTTTGATAGGTTTATATTTGGTGTAGTAAACAGAAATCCATTATTTTTGCACTATATCGCTATGGTTATGTGTATCTCGCGTTGTATACGTGCAATCGGATTACGCTAGATGGCATTAGAAAGATAAGATTTCGTACTAAAATAAAGAACTCAGACAGTTTTGTGATTGCTTGACTCGATATTGTTTGAGCGCGCGTCAAAGATGGCCACCAGCAAAGTGAAAATACGCCATATTTCACAGTTTTTCTTCGATAAAGGCGAAAACGCAAGCCCGGCGGCTGAAAATGTGAATAGTGTTTACGGTCCTGATACTGTAACAGCCAATCACGCGCAATTTTGGTGTCGTCGATTCCGTTCCGGTAATTTTGATGACAAAGATGCACCACGCTCTGGAAGGCCAATTGTCGAAAATGTCGATAAAATAATGGAAATCGTCGAGTCCGACCGTCATCTAAGCACTGTTTCGATTGCCCAGGAGCTAAACATTGTACAAAAAACCGTTTGGAACCACTTGAATAAGGCTGGATACAAAAAGAAGCTCGATGTATGGGTGCCACACCAGTTTACGCAAAAAAAACCTCATGGACCGAATTTCCATCTGCGAATGGCTGCTAAACCGCAGCAAAATCGACCCATTTCTGAAGCGGATGGTGACTGGTGATGAAAAGTGGGTCACTTACGACAACGTCAAGCGAAAACAGTCGTGATCGAATCGCGGTGAGCCGGCGCAAACGGTGGCCAAGCCAGGATTGACGGTCAGGAAGATTTTGCTGTGAGTTTGGTGGGATTGGCAGGGAATTATCCACTATGAGCTGCTCCCCTACGGCCAAACTCTTAATTCGGACCTGTACTGTCAACAATTGGACCGTCTAAAGGAAGCAATCGCCCAGAAGTGGCCAGCTTTGGCCAATAGGAGAGCAATTGTGTTCCATCAGGACAACGCTAGGCCACACACATCGACAGTGACTCGCCAGAAGCTCCGGGAGCTTGGTTGGGAGCATCTTATGCATCCACCTTATAGACCGGATCTGGCACCAAGTGATTACCACCTGTTCCTGTCTTTGGCGAATGATTCTGCTGGTGAAACATTCGCCTCAAAAGAAGCTTGTGAAAATCGACTGTTCCAGTTTTTTTGCCAATAGGCACGAGGGTTTCTATGAGAAAGGCATAATGAAATTACCTTCAAAATGGCAACAAGTTATCGATCAAAACGGTGCATATTTGACCTAAATCGGATCATTCTGACTATGCTAAATAAAGCCTTCAATTTCATGCAAAAATAATGGATTTCTTTTTACAACTCTCTATATTATAGATATTGATATAAAAGATGTTGCACTTGATAAATACACTTTCGAAATACATTTGAAAAAAATGTATGTATTTATGTAACCCAAACAAACTTTAAACGCGTTTTTCTCGAAACAACGTTTTTCGACGGCTTGTTGATAAAATCTCCAAAACTACTGAACCGATCGTTATGAAATTTTAACCACATATTCTTTACAACTATAGCTATAGCGCATATCAAGGATTTTTTGAAATGTTGATATTTACTAAATGTTTTTGCCAAAAACGGTGAAAAAAACGTTTTTTTGTTTCTTCGAAAAATGTCCGCCATTTTGTTATTTTTGGATATATCAAGTCATTTTTAAAGTATTTCGAAAGTGTATTTATTAAGTATAACAACTTTTATATCAATCTCTATAATATAAACCTATCAAAAAAATTCATGAAACTAGCCTTCTTTTTAGCGTCTAAAGTGAGAAGACCCCTTAAAAAGGTAGTTTATGTGTCTAACTTTTGAAAAGTAATGCTTTTCAAGTAGAGGGTAGCAATATCATCAATACTTCTATCAAGTTTCAACTCAATCGGCTCAATAGTTCGTGAATAATCCTGCACGCCAATTTCGAAAATGCAGTTTTGAGAAAAAAAGCTTTTGAAGTTTACATAGAATTTGAATTACATTGCACTAGGTACTTGTGGTAACTCATTACTTAAGTTATTTGTTACAAAGTAATTAAATTGTCAATTGCAGTAGTAATTGTAATTGTTAGTTGTTAATTTAATTATTTTTTGCCCATCTTTGTCTGTCCCTCTGCGCTTCTACCTGCGGCGCGCGCTCCGAATCCAAGCGGTCAGGCACAGCGTTGGCGGGCTGTAACGTTTGATGTTTTTCGAATTTCGTTCCGAAACTTTGGGAAAATATTCTACATATATAGTACTATCGTTTAAACAAGAAAAAAAAGCAATCGACTTTTGATCGTTGTAAATGTATCCCGCCTTAAGGTACCGCAGCTATAAAGAAGTAGTATAAGCAAGCTTGAAATTCAGTGTATGTCAACCCGCCGAAGTGTTAATAACTTTTTTTCCATAGTGTTAAACACGTCAAACAATTTCTGTTGAGACTTACGGCGACAATGCTCTGTCGGAAACAACATGCAGAGAGAGGTTTAGACGCTTAAAAAATAATGATTTTGATGTTGAAGGTAAAGAACGCTCTGGTGCACCCAAAAAGTTTGAAGACGAAGAATTGAAGGCATTACTTCGTGAAGACTCATGTCAGAGGCTAGCTGAACTTGCAGAACCATTAGGAGTTGATCACACAACAGTATTGAAACGATTGAAAGCATTAGGAATGATTCAATAGCACGGGCATTGGGTGCCGTACGAGTTGAAGGCGAGAGACGTCAAACGGCGTCTTTTCACGCGTGAACAGCTGTTTCAACGGCTGAAAAGGAATGGTTTTTTGTAGAAAATTGTGGGGTAAGCTCAGCCATGGATTAACATCGTCGGCAAAGCCGAATATCTATGGAGCCAAGCTTCTGCTCTGCATTTGGTGTGATCAGCTGGGTGTAGTTTATTATGAGCTGCTCAAATCGAACGAGACCATCACGGAAGATCGCTATCGAATACAATTGATGCGTTTGAGCCGAGCATTGAAGGAAAATCGACCGCTATACGAGTAGAGACACGACAAAGTGATTTTTCAGCATGACTACGCTCCGCCACATGTTGCAAAACCGGTGAAAACCTACTTGAAAACGCTTAAACGGGAATTCCTACCCCACCTGCCGTATTCACCAGACATTGCCCCTTCCGATTATCACTTGTTCCGATCGATGCAATAGTCCAAGAGTCGACGAAAAAATGGGTCGACTCTTGGATAGCCTCAAAAGACATGTCGTTTTTCCAACGTGGAACTAAAATGCTGCCAGAAAGATGGGAAAAAGTAATGGCTAGCGATGGACGACACTTTCAGTGACCTATTTTTTTACTTTTTTTTTAAACAAAGAATTAAGGGACAATCTCAGTGTGACGGGTCGAACAATAGCGGAATTTCGCGATTTTTTTTCGATGGTTAAAATACGATAGTCAGTCTGATTTTTTATGTCAAATCAAAGCACTCATGGAGAACAGAAAATAAATTTTTAAACGCTTATTTTTATTAATTTTTACATTTTTACTAACGGTTGAAGATGTTTTCGAAAATAAAGAAGTCCTCACGGTGTACACGGTTGTGGCCGTAAATATTACCTGAAACAAAATGGGTAAAAAGATTATTCATCAGTATAAAAGCCGCTATGTTGCTATGGAGATTTTTTTTTTAAATCAAAATGAACAAACGGGCGGCGGTTTGAAAAAAGTACCGAATTTAGCCTTGTTTTTCGACAGTTTTTCGTTACAAAAAATATGAAGATTAAAAAAAAGCTTCCATAGCAAGATAAAGAATGGCGTGAAGAATGTTGTGTCAAAATTTGAGACGGATAGCTTGAAAACTCTTTCTTTGAGAGTGTAGACCGTTTTGAAAAACGACATTTCGAGAAAGACGAGTTTCGAGTGCAGAATTTTTATACAAATTGTCTACGTATGATCAATCGGCGATGCCGGGTTCATGTTTATAACCGTCTATACTATCGGATAATGCAAAAAATCGATTTTTTGAAAATTTTATACGGTGATGATCCCTTAAGGCAGGATTCTACTTTGAAACGTTGAAAAAAAATTTTTTTTTTTACATTTTTCGAAAATAAATATGTTCAAGAATGTTCGGTCAAAATTTTATAAAGTTCCAAGCAGTCTAACTATCCTTTTTCGCCTTTCGAACGCACCTACCTGAGCACCTACCTATCACTCACCAAAACTTTAAACGCGTTTTTCTCGAAACGACACTTTCAAGTACCGTGGTCGTGGTAACTCAAAAAGTACTGAACCGATCCTTATGAAATTTGGAACACATATTCTATATGTGTGTACCAACCGACCTAACTACAATCAACTTAAAATTTAGATTAGAACTATTTTTTTATTGCAAAAAAAGACCCAAAAAAACGCATTTTTTTTCGTATTTTAGCCGCCATTTTGTTAATTTTGCACGTATATAAAATATTCTAGTTAGGTCGGTTCCTGAAGACATACTGAACATGAAACTATTTGATTTTTTTGTTTCAGACCATCCGTCGGGAAGATTTCACGACCACGGCAACGGTACCTGCTTTTCGAAGCGTTGGCTTTAAACATATTTTACGTGTACAAAAAATGAATAAAATACATTTAAATTTTTTTTTTTATGTACTTAAAGAGTGTACTTATTGAACAGTTTAAACCCCATATCGATATCTTTAATAGTATTCTCAGAAAAAATTCACGAAAATAGCGTTTTTTTCATGGTTTCAAAGTAGAATCCTGCCTTAACATAGATAATATTGGCTAAGACTTGGCCGACCTTTATTTTGAAATCGCGGATCAAGGATAAAAAAATGGTGGTTTTTTTCGATTTTTCGAGGATAAATGAAATCATTATTGTTAATAATTAATGAAAATAAAATGTTAAGAAGAAAAGGGTCGGTCAAGACTAAACTACTGTTACACTGAATAAGTGTACCTAATTTTAAGCCAATCCGTTCATTAAATATCGAGAAATCGTGTACACCGTTTTGAAAAACATATTTTCCGGAAAAACAGGTTCAAGGTATACCGAGCGCGCGCTGTTGATTTCTATAGATTTTGTTGAAATTTTAACCAGACATTGTTCATGTCATTATGCATGTTTCAGTGAAATTTCAGAACAGTCGACTATTTAGATTGACAGAATTATTTTTCCGTGAAAAATATTTGTCCCCTATAATAAGGAGATATATGGCATTACCGCATCGTTCCACGTATCCGATGACGTAAGTTTGCGCGGCATATTTAAAATAATACTGCAACGAACATTTTTATTTGGATGTAATTTTTAATCGAACAAAGTTTTACATTAGTTATGAATTAATCAACATTTTTATTTGTTAATGAAGATGACATAAACAATATAAAATATTAATATTTATAACGCAAATATTTTTTTTATGATAAAAGTTTTTCACTTCGGGAACACGATAATTATTTTTTTTCTCGAAATATTGAACAATACTGTGTTGCGGTGTGGTCATATGTCTTCTTATTATAGGGGACACATATTGTTTACGGAGAATTATTCTGTCTTTACTGAACGTTTTTAGCAAAACTGAGTAGTAAAGGCAATCCAAACTTGTTTCCCTCTTTCCCTAACTAGTTTGCTATCTAAATATAATTTGTTTTCAAAACTTATAAACACAATAGAATGGTACGACAAATTATGTGACCTGACTTTCGATCAATGCAGATCCTGCAGTGTTAGGAGTTGAAATTTTAAAACCCATTATCTCCCAATTTGGATAGTCGACTGTTCTGAAATTTCACTCAAACATGCATAATGATATGAACAATGTCTGGTTAAAATTTGAACAAAATCTATCGAAGTCAAGTGTTCGCGCTCGTTCTACCTTGAAGTTTCACCAACAGTTGTATCGTTGCTTATCATAAGTTTACCTTCTCTTGAAAGCTGACAAGCGTGAAAACTCATTCTTTGAGAGTGTACACCGTTTTGAAAAACGCCTCCGTCCGCGCCACGTTTCGCGCAGCTGGTCGAATCCCTTTTTCTATGAAAGGCCATAGCAACCGGATCACGAATTTCGCACCAAAAACTAAACAGCATGTTTACACCCGTCGATACTATCGGATAATGCAAAAAATCGATTTTTCGATAATTTTACACTGATGATCCCTTAAGGGGAGATATACACCTAGAAGCCGGAAAAAGGTCATTCTTGTGAATTTTTCTAAAAATTATTTGAAATTTCCGATTGGAGTTTTAATGATCTAAAAGTATATACATTCAAAAATATGTTCAATTTTCTTTATTTAAAAATATCAAAAATATACAAGGATATTGTATGATCCTTGGAGCGTCGTAAAAAAATCTGCGTATACGGTACCCACTGGCGTTTCATAAAAAATCATCTGAAAAAAACCAAAAAGATGATAAAATTAGATACTATAATCTAGTACTTGTCATAGCCGATTTTGAAAATATCGATTTATGACAAAATGGCGGACGTTTGAATATAAGTAGTGATTTTTGGGCCAAAAATTAGTTATTATTTTGCCTATAAAACAAAAACTAAGTAACGGAAAAAAAATCCTATGACAAGTACTAGAATGACCACAAAAAACCTCAAGGCAATCGGTTAATTGGTTTTCGAGAAATTTTGGGTACCGATTTGAAAAACGTGGTTTTGAGAAAAACGCGTTTGAAAATTTGGGAATGAATAAATCATGAAATTTGTCAACTTACATGGAATAATTAATACCTAATAGCTGGACCGGTGCGATGGTCTAGTGGTTAGCGTGCTCGCCACTAAACCAGCGGACCGGGAGGTCGCGGGTTCGAATCCCAGTCGCGTACATTTCGTCGTGAAATATTTTTCTTCGGCATTTCGCGGCGAAATAAGACTAGTTCCACGACTGGGGGGCGAACTCGATGACCGGCTGTATTGGTATAGGTTTTCCGCAGTTTCCCTATACCCATGACAGAAATGTCATGATGAATATGATACAGAGGGGGAAGTCGGCTGCGGCCGCAAGAGGGGGAACAGGGGAAAGATGGAGAAGAAAAGGAGTAAACAGTAGAGGAAAGAATGGTCATAATGGTGGAAAAGAATAGGTAACAAACGCGACAAGCGTGTACCTAAGGAAAAAAAAAATAAAAAATAATACCTAATAGCTTCTAAATCCTCGACCTCGACCATCTAGGTGTATATCTCTCCTTAATTTTCACAAAACACCAGCAAGAACTTATTCAACATCCCAATATTATGCAGATTTAGGCTGTAAATCGCTAAAAAGAAATCCTAAAAAAATGTTTACGTGATTTTCGTATCTCAAATCCCTCAAAGGAAATTCGAAAAACAAAAAAAAAGATAATTTTCGTTGCATACCACCGATGCAAACTTCAACGTCATTATTTCGTTGGATTGAAACGAGCAATTTCCGATCAGTGCACGTCGACGATGGTCGCCTCGCAGCGATCGCATCGAAGACTGCTCAAGTCCGTACACGAGTGGTTCGCCTCAGAATTCTTCAAGTTCGCGGCGAAGCGTTTTCCGCCGACGGATCTTCCGGACGTGAGGCGCTCACTGAGAGTATTCTTCGTGGACCCTTCGATCGGCGCGTCGTTGCCAAGTGCGTTTAACGACGAAGAGGATCAAGATCATCCGATCGACGAGGAAGAATCGAGAAGGGCGCGACAGGCCACGATCGTCCAATCGTTCTTTCGAATGGTTCTGATCAAACGGTACAGGGAGATTCACGACGTTCGTCACCCGGAGCATAGCCGCGTGAAGGAGACGCTCCTCAGAGTGGCCCAAGTTTTTCGAGCCGAGCACGGGCCACATTGCGTGCTCCGAGAGATCGTTGAAGGTCATCAAGCGAGTGGGAAGATGTACTCGTGGCTGGTGGATCTCAGACACGTGATCGTCATTCAAGAGCTGCGCGGCCGGATCAATGACCTCACAGGGCTGAACGATCAGTGGATACCCGTCGTGCGGATAAACGTCAACGTGGCGAAAAACGCGAAAGTCCTGGCCGCGGTTGATTTGATCACGAATCTTTCGCGTTGCGCGGTGCGCTCGTTCGACAATGACGCACTTTCCGAATTGCCGCGTCTCGTCAACAACGTCACGCCCAACTGTTACACTTGTCGCGAAAACGGTTACACGATATTCGCTTATGGTTGGTCGACCGATGAAGCGCGGAAAAAGGGAGTCGAGTGGTCTCTGCGTCTGACGACCATCAAGGGCCAAGCCACGTTTCACTCGATAAACCGGACTTTCGTTTTTCCCCCGGCTATCGATACGCCGCCACTGGAAGTTCGCGACGCGTCCAACGTCTACGTGCCCAATCCTCAATGTCGCTTGTTCCGGCTGGTGGCCCGGGTGAGGAGCAGGACCCTGGTGTCGCTCCGTTTGAGCACGTCCTACGATCGAGTGCTAACCAGGCTGCGGGTGGCGAGAGAGGATGGATCGGTAGTGACGGAAATCGACGGTGGCCGAAGCCTGATCGTTCCCTTGGTTTTCCTCGAATACGAGGCTCCCAACGAGGTCAGCGAGGCTCCGGGAATATCGAACGACCCTGGTAGAAATTTTTTCCCGCATTTTTCTAAAAAACTACCATTTTCTCCCAAAATTTTTCCGATTTTTTCAGTGTATTGAGACTTCGGAGAAATTCGGAGAAAAAGTATTTTCAAAATACTCCGAAATTTCCTAAATTTCTCTTAATTTTCCCTTTTTCCCGCATTTTTCTTAAAACGTCCTACTTTCTCCCAAAACTTTTCCGATTTTTTCAGTAAATTGAGACTGCGGAGAAAGCCGGAAAAAAATATTTCCACATTACTCCGAAATTTCCCAAATTTCTCCGAATTTCTCTAAATTTTCCCTTTATTTCCCGCATGTTTCTTAAAAACTCCTATTTTCTCCCAAAACTTTGCCAATTTTCTCCGATTTTTTCAGTGAATTGAGACTTTTCGGAGAAATTCGGAGAAAAAGTATTTCCAAATTACTCCGAAATTTCCCAAATTTCTCTAAATTTTCCCTTTTTCCCGTATTTTTCTTAAAACGTCCTATTTTCTCGCAAAACTTTTCCGATTGTCTCCGATTTTTTCAGTAAATTGAGACTTCGGAGAAAGCCGGAGAAAAAATATTTTCACATTACTCCGAAATTTTCCAAATTTCTCCGAATATCTCTAAATTTTTCCTTAATTTCCCGCATGTTTCTTAAAAAATCCTATTTTCTCCAAACACTTTTCCGATTTTTTCAGTGAATTGAGACTTTCCGGAGAAATCCGGAGAAAAAATATTTCCAAATTACTCCGAAATTTCCCTAATTTCTCTAAATTTTCCTTTTTTCCCGCATTTTTCTTAGAACGTCCTATTTTCTCCCGAAACTTTTCCGATTTTTTCAGTAAATTGAGACTTTTCGGAGAAATCCGGAGAAAAAATATTTCCACATTATTCCGAAATTTCTCCGAATTTCTCTAAATTTTCCCTATTTTTTTCCGGAATTCCTTTCATTTTTTTTTTTTTGAAAATTCGGAAACCTTTTTTTACCATTAGTCCGCGTCATTTTTCCTACATAAATATAAATCAGTACAATAATACTTGTGAAAACATAAGAACATACTTTGCTTTGCACAAGTATTATCTTTCGGATTACCGTACCGTGCATGCTTCCCATCTACATGAAAAGACGATTGCATTTTTTTCCGAATATTTATTTTTCCACTTTTTTACGTTTAGGAAAAAGAACAAAAATAATGACTTGTTATTGTGCATAACAAGTAAAATTAAAAAAAAATAAAAAGAATACCAAGTAGAAGAGTAAAAATCACGATTGAATGATAAAAAGAAATATAAAAAACTGCAATGATTTTAACTCTCACGACGTGAACGGAATGAGAAAATCGGAATAATGCGGAAAAAAGAGGAATATTGGGGAAAATCGGCATATTTTGCGATTAATATTTCTCATTTTTTTCCCGATTTTCTCCAAATTGGGAGAAAACGGAGAAAATATGACAAATTTGGAAAGCAAAAATGAGAATTTTTCCGAAAAACTAGATTCCTAAATTTTCCTTATTTTTCCGAAAGTCTCCGAAGGCAATCTTGTCATTAATCTCAGTAAAATCTATGTGAATTTCCTAATATTTTCTGCATTTTTGAATTTCCTACTATACTTTAAACTTCCAAATACTTTTTGGGTCACCGCCCTTCCAAAAAAATCAAAGGATTGTCATTCACAATTTCATCGAAAGTAAGGAGAAAATGGGAATTTTTCCCGACAAACTCATTTTTTGAGTTTTTATCATTTCTTCGAAATTCTCCCAAGGCATTTAAGAGGCTAGGAAACAATCGGAAATTCTCGTAAATAAAATGAGAAAATCGGAATAATGCGGGAAAAGAGGAATATTGGGGAAAATCGGCATATTTGAAGATTAATATTTCTCATTTTTTCCCCGATTTTCTCCGAATTGGGGGAAAACGAAGAAAATATGAGAAATTCGGAAAAAAATGTCAAACAGGGGAGCCGAGAAAATCATCGAACCGAAAACTACGCGGATCGTTGAGCGATCGCTCGGGAGTTCTCACCGGGCGAGGCTCTACGGAGGGTGGAACTCTCGCAAAGCCCCCCACGAGATACGTCGTGGAGGCTTTCGTTCGCGAGAATTCTTGGCCGCTGACCCAGGCCGAATGGATCGCACTCGCGGAACTTACGAGTTCCGAGGATCTTGGGAAAAATCGGGGAGGGAAACCAAACGAAGGCCGAAGGAGTCAGAGATCGAGGCACTCGGCGAAGAAACCGGCGATGGAATTCATCAGGTATCTTCTCTCGTAATTTGCAATGTTTATTCAACATTTTCTCGGAGTTTCAGCTGGGAACTGATCGCGCATGGACCGACATATTTTTTGGGGGATTGGGGGGATCTTTGCTAATTTTTTCACCCTTAGACCCTATGTCCTTACAAGGAAAGGTTGCGAGGTCGATCTCTCCGATTTCGATGAAATTTGGCATGCTTGTAGAATGGGTAAAACTAGGTGACACGTATTGGGAGTACAAATAAGTCTCCGCCGTTTGACAAAAGATGGCCCCACTAGGAGGTTATGGTGGAAATTGTCAGATGTAAAACGTCATATCGTAAGGTTGGACCAATCGAGGCTAGAGTGGGAGGAGTCCGATCTGTGCATTTCAAAGTGGCTACAAAAATGTGGTCAAACAGGGATGGCGCCACCATTTCTAAGACCTCGAGAAGTAAGCTGAGTGTCGATGTCGTGTAAGAGAAATGGAAGAGGATCGAATACGCGAATACGCGTATTGTGCGAGGATACACCTCGGATAATGCGGAGGACTCGGATGAGTTAGGCGACTCGGATAATGCGGAACGTCGGTTAGTCGAAGGTCGGATAAACAAGGTTCTACTGTACAAGCAAATACCATAATACACACACAATATTCGAACAATTCGAGAATTGTTAAAATCGATTTATCGAGACAAACCTGCCTTGATGTTGACAAGAGGACATCCATATTTTCTCTTTAAAACATTGAAGCAAGCAATATCGCCTCGACTTTATATTGTTATTACAGTGTTTTTCTCAAATCGAACTGGACAACTTTTTCAATTTCTTGCCTCAATGAGTAACTGCAATTTCTTTCGTGTGATTTTCTTTTTATTTTCATTCAAATATGTTATTGTCAGAATAATTGCGTTACTGATTCGTTTATTGTGAGTTTTAATACAAACAGGTCGCAAAGCATTGTTCTTAGACTAGGAATAATTTACCATCATATTGACCTGAGTAAAAAATGTATTCAAGAATAAAAAAATTATTATCGAAGACGTTTTCCACCGTTTGTTGTACAAGAAAACAATACAGGATAATTTTTTTAAGTCCTTACGGCAATGAGTAATTGCAATTTCTTATGTATGATTATCTGTTAATTTTTATTTAACCCTAAAACTCATGACTGGGGGCCGGTCGCACCCCAATTTTTATGCCAAAAATGAGGTTTTTGCCGTTTTTCAGTCTTTAAATGGATTGTTCACTAATGGAATATTAATTAAATCAGATGGCTCGCACACTATTTACTTTCTTGTGAAAATACGAAGAAATTGAGGTACGATAAAGTTCATTTATCCCTGTAGGACCGGTTGAATGACAAAGAAAAGCACGGGGTGCATATGCACTCCAGGCATGCGTTTGACGGTAAAAAATAAGTCGTCAGTTGTTGGGTTAAATATCGTTAACATAAGAATTATCGTGTTACCGTTCGCTGTTTGCGAGTTTTAATATAAACAGATCGCAAAGCATTGTTCTTTGACAGCAGGGATTAATTTACCGTCGTATTTACCTAAGAAAATAAAAATTGATTCAAGAAACAACAGCATCAGTATTATTTAAGACATTTTCTACCGTTCGTTGTACAATTAAACACTGTTATAATGAAAATATTTTTCTATCACTACGTATGGCATTAATATTATTTTCGACCTCTACGTCGTTAGTTATGCAATTAATGTATATTGTTCATTGGGCATTGCTATATTAAAAATATTCTTCTATCTTTACGCATTTACAAAGATCTGTCTGGTATATTTCATTTTATATCTCTCTCGCACGCAGCCCACTTCTCAAGTATCATTCTGCCTCATACACAGCTCACTTCTCATTATTTATTTGTTGCGTCTCTGTAACACGCAGATCACTTCTCGAGGTCTTAGCAATAGTGGCGCCATCCCTGTTTGACCACATTTTTGTATCCACATGTTTGTCGGACTCCTCCCACTCTAGCCTCCATGGTTGGACCTCTGGAGTGACCATAACCTTGAAATATTAGGGATTTTGTATCAGCATCACATAATTTTTTCGTGCGAAAATGTCGAGTTTTGAGCCGAATAAGCGTCATTTGCGGGAACTTCATAACTCTTCTTCACTTCTTCAATTTGAATTAATCCACAGCTGAGGCGCATCGATTGCTTGTAGAAGCATATCGTGAGGCTGCTTGAAATGAGAGAAGTTGTCATGAGTTGTTTCAAAAGTTTAAGGTAGTTCTGTAGGTACACGTATGAGCCAAAAATTTCGGTCGAAGCGTATAGTAACATCCAATGCCTGTACGATGCTGTTGGTTGTACATTTTTGACAGAGCTTGTACCCTCTACATGTCCCACATATTAGCACCTCATGCATAGATAGGTCTCATACTCGTATAGAGAGCGGCGCTGCAATCGTGGCAACAGCGCGATTTTCCTGCAGTCATAACGTTGAGCTTCCTACGATCCATCTTTCGCGAAATATTTTATATAAATAAAAAAAGCGTGAAAATGTCAATCAGAATGCGCCACAAAGAAAAGTTTACAAGAAAAAAGGCGCTTGATAAAAGGCTGAAAGCTCTGGCAGCCATGTGTCAAACAAATGCGGCTAAACGCGATGAGAATAACCATAACCTCAATTTTACCAAAACAACAGAACTACCCTAAAGGGTAAGGCCACAGCAGAATTTTCAAAAATCGATGTTTTTCGCTAAAGCGGTGCTTTATCACCATAAGAATAATATACAATTCGATTTATAGCAAAAAAAAAAAAAATTTCACCGACTTCGAGCGTACAACGTAAGACCACCTCGGTACGGCCATAGAGTACCTACAACTTTAAACGCGTTTTTCTCGAAACAGCTTTTTTCCAATTGGCGTGATAAATAACCAACAATTTTACTCGATTTACTTCAAATTTAAAAGGCATGTTCCTAATAGCATTTCGCAGAGAAGTACGTACGGAATTTCTGATTAATCGAAAACTTTTCATTTTATGAGCAGTTTTGTAGGAATTTTTTCACTGAAAATTCATTCAAATATCTACAACTCAATTCAAATACCTACAATTTTTGAATAGAACAATATTATTTAAATTCCGTACGTACTTCTCTAGGTATTCTAACGTAGATTGACGAGAATTTTTGTTTTTTATTCTAGGTAAAAAATTGTCAATGCTAAATGTCTCGCCGCGGAGCGCCTAAAAAAAAGATAACAAAAGAAAACATTAGTAGTCAGCCATTTTGTACATTGAAAAAAATATATATATATTTTCCAACAGCCTGATATTCATACTAAATAGATGCGTAATTAATTTTATGATTGAATCACTTTTTCATACGAAAAAATTTGTCAAATGTGCACATGATTTTATACCCGTTACTGTGGCCTAACCCCTTAAAGGCTAAATTTCGGATAATAAAAAGAAAAGTAAAAAAATCATATTTTAATTACCGTGACACTTAGGACATAGGGTCTAAGGGTGAAAAGTAGCAAATGACCCTCCCCCCAATCCTCCAAAAAATTGTGTCGCTCCATGCGCCAAACACTCTGTTTAACGGACTTATCGTTATCGGACGAACGAAGGGAGCCCCACTGGAGTTTGCGGATGGTGACGGATTCGGGGTCCAATTTGGACGTTGTTCCCGACACCAGCGGAGACGAGAGGATCGCGGAGTTGCGTCAGCTGTGGAACGCTCAAGAACCGGGACGCTCCGAGCGTGGAAAAAAGTTGCGACGTACTTTTCTGGAGGACGTCGCACGGATCGCCCCATCGTCGGTGACTGATCTTACGAACGCAAAAACGGCGAGCAACGCGACGGAAATGGACGAACAAAACGAAAGCTCCGATTCGACGATACACGAGGACAGAACATTGTCGAGCACCCGTACCCTCGAGCCACCGGCCCATTTGGCCGGCCATCTTCCGCAATTGGATCTCACGATTTACATGGTGAAGGAGGACGAGGAGGAGGATCGCTGGGTGAAAACGGAATTCGACGAGGAAACTCTGAGAAATCAGAGGGCCATTGACGTTCTCGATTTTGAGCAACTTTGGTCGACACTCCGGGAGGAATCCTCGCGAAGAATGGAAGCGCTACGCGAAAAATATCAACGCACCTTGGAAAAATATACGGAAAATCGGGAAAATCGCAATCGCGAGCTTAACGAGACATACGCGACGAGGCAAGCATACGTCGAATCCACGAGACGCACCAGCGGATCAGTGAAGTCTAAAGCCGGCTCGAAATCCAAAAAGGGACGTTGATTTTTCGTCGACCTTGCCTGAGTGACCTATAAACCTGCAAAGGATCTGAATGTAAATAATTCGTTTTTTTTTCGTACGAGACACTGCGATACTATCCGGCTTTGTGGAAAAAAGCGATCTGTAAAACGGGAATTTCACGCAAAATAAAAAAGCAAGATGCACGATACTCGGTTTTTTTCTTGTACTCCCATTGCTGCGTGCGAGTTTCCATACCGATCGTACGTGGATATTGAACAAATAGAGAATAAATCGGTCCTCGACGTTTGTGGACAGAAAGGATTTTGAAAAATGCCAAAAAATTGACCCAAGCGCGAGCAAAGAATTGGCTTGCTTCTTAAGGCGGGATATACATTTACAACGATCAAAAAATCAATTTTTTTTTTCTTCAAACGATAGAATTATCCAGGGCGAGGCACATAAAGTGTTACAGAGCAATAGCACTCAAACTATTAATTACCAGGTGTGTAAGTATGAAACCGGAATTTTTGTACAGAAAAAACACGTTTATTGTAATGATATGATACAGAGTAACTTATTCAAAGTATTGTCCGTCGCTATCTATACATTTTTCCCATCTTTCTGGCAATTTGTGGATTCCGCGCCAAAAGAACTGTTGCTCTTTTGAGGCAAACCAGTCATCGAGCCATTTTCGTACATCTTCGTAAGAAGTAAAACGCTGCTCAGCAAGTGCGTGTCCCATCGATGCAAACAAGTAGTAATCGGATGGGGCAAGGTCCGGTGAGTAAGGCGCGTGCTGAAGAATCTCCCAACGGAACGACTCTATCGTTTCCTGGACCTGTTTTGCTTTGTGTGCTGGTGCATTGTCATGCAGCAAAATCACCTTGTGTTGTCTTTGTTGGTATTCTGGTCGTTTTTCACGCAAAACTCGATCCAAATCGGTCATTTGTTGTCGGTAGCGTTGAGTATTGATAGTTTCCCCAGGTTTCAGCAGCTCGTAGTAGATTACGCCCTTCTGATCCCACCAAACACACAGCATTGTCTTTCGTCCGTAGCGGTTTGGTCTTGCCGTCGATGTTGATGGTTCACCCGGAGTAACCCATGACTTTTTGCGCTTAGGATTCTCGAAATATATCCACTTTTCATCGCCAGTCACAATTCGATGGAGAAATGACTTTCTTTTGAACCTGGCGAGCAGCATTTCGCATGATGTTTTGCGGTTTTCCTGCTATCTTTCGTTGAGTTCATGTGGAACCCATTTCCCCACCTTTTGTATCTTTCCCATGGCTTTCAACCGAAGGCAGATGGCTTCTCCGGTCACCTTTAACTGATCCGCCAGTTGTTGTTGTGTTTGAGCGTCGTCTTCGTCCAACAAGGCTTGCAGGTCAGCGTCTTCAAACTTTTTCGGTGGTCTTCCACGTTCTTCGTTCCTCACGTCAAAATTGCCACTTTTGAACCGTTTGAACCACTCGAAACACTGTGTTTTACCGAGAGCATGCTCACCAAACGCCTCCACAAGCATTCGATGCGATTCGGCTGCGGTTTTCTTCAGATGAAAACAGAAAAGTAGTGCTGTCCGCAAATCGTAATTTGTTGGCACAAAACTCGACATGTTTATCTCTAATAAACTAATGCTACTGAATGAAACTCGTGTTATTGTGAGTTGGAAATCTTTGTCGGATATCAATGCAATAACAAGACACCGCTGACGTGATGTGTCGGTAACTGCATCGACATCTAGCGCCACCTATGGGCAAATTCCGGTTTCATACTTACACACCTGGTATATCCAAAAATGTTTCAGACAAAAGTTTCAGTGTTCGAGATGGCCGTCATACTGGACCACCCTATTTTTTTTTATGATGGATACTTTTTGAAAATGGAATGGTACATTTTTCCCTCAACCATCTTGTGGAGCACCTCAAGCCGCATAAAAAACATCAGGGGATCAAAGTCGATCAAGGTCATTCAAGGTCAGTATGGATGATAGAAATCTAAATATCCCGGATGAGTATCAAATATTTGGTAGTGATCCGAGATATTTAGTTTTGTATTTCATTTTAATATGCGACCTTGAATGACCTTGAACGACTTTGACACCCGAATGTTTTTTATGCGTCTTGAGGTGCTCCACAAGATGGTTTAAATGGAAGATTTTTTAAAATGGAACGGTACATTTTTTCTTAAAAAAATGTACCGTTCCATTTAAAAAAGTGGAGTTGACCTTGACGTAGCTTCGGCGCCTCCACCGATAAAAAAAATGGGGTGGTCCAGTATGACGGCCTTCCCGAACACTGAAACTTTTGTCTGAAATATTTTTGGATATGATTAATAGTTTGAGTGCTATTGCTCTGTAACACTTTATGTGCCTCACCCTGTGTATGTAGAATATTTTCTAAAAATTTCAAAGCGAAATTCGAAAAACTTCAAACGTTACAGCCCGTCAACGCTGTGTCAATAGTCCAAAACTATTAAGCCGATTGAGTTGAAACTTGTTAGAAATATTGATAATATTGGTACCTTCTATTAGGTGTACAACTTCGTTCGGTCCGTTTTCAAAAGATGGCTCTAGGTGCTATAAATGGTTGACGGCAACAGCTGATTTTTGCTGTATCGTGAAGTATCAACATCTCTTAACCAAATATCGTTTACAGACCTTTGAGTTTTGCGCATCGAGTCTAATTTTTACTGCGGTAAAACTGTCAAATTTCGTCCCAAATAAGCACCATTTGCGGGAAAAATATTTTCTGCATCGAATCATTACCGGAGACGAAAAATGGATTCATTATGACAACCCGAAACGGAAAAAATCGTATGTACAGCCCGGTCAACCCGGAACATCAACGCCGAAGCCGAAAATCCATGGTGCCAAGGTTATGCTCTGTATTTGGTGGGATCAGAAGGGTGTGATCCACTATGAGATACTAAAACCTGGTCGAACCATCACGGGAGACTTCTACAGGCAACAATTGATCCGTTTGAAGCGAGCTATAGCCGAAAAACGTCCAGAATATGCGACCAGACACGACTCCATAATCTTTCAACATGACAACGCTCGGCCTCACGTTGCTATTGTGGTTAAAAACTATTTGGAAAATAGCGAGTGGGATATTTTGACTCACCCGCCTTATAGCCCAGACCTTGCCCCCTCCAACTACCATCTGTTTCGATCGATGCAGAACACTTTGACTGGAATACGCTTCACGTCACAACAGAGTATCAAAAATTGGCTCGATTCATTCTTGGCTTCAAAAGATGAACGCTTCTTCCGCGACGGAATTCATAGATTACTAGAAAGATGAGGAAAAGTAGTGGCTAGGGATGGACAATATTTTGATGAATGTATTAATTCATTTTATCATTTAAATAAGTGCGTATTTTAAGCAAAAAAAAACGGACCGAATTAAGTTGTACACCCAATTCTTGACGATTATTGTTTTTGGAAAATTGAAAAAAAAAATACTTTTTTCATTCACATTTTACAGAAATGTTGCGTGAAATGTTGATTTTTTTTGTAAATGCCTGCCATTTTCTTAAATTTGCATTTTCTTCATTTTAATTACCGTCACAAAAGAAACTATACATGTTGTAACTGAAAAAATGCTTGCAAAAAATAACTTTTTTGCAAACAAAGTCTGCGGGAAGCTAGACTGCACGTCGATTCGCAACTCTCGCGGTGACCTTGCTGTAACACTCTGCCACAGCTCCGTTATTTTGATGATGAATTAATTAAAAAAAATTGCTTTGTATACTCAAATATACTATTAAAGTATACCTAAAGTTTGATAATTGTAGAATAATTATTTCTTAGTTTAAAAAATCCCTCAATGTTGCTTATTTTTTCCTGTCTAAGACCCGTATAGTCGTTCCTTGAGGAATCCTTATTCCTTATTCTTTGTTCAGAACAAAGAACAAGGAGGCCTTATTTCTTAAGGAACGACTATGAATACGGGTGTAAATGTATATCCCGCCTTAAGGTAGAACAAGCAAGCACTCTTGATTTCTATAAATTTTATTCAAATTTTAACCAGACATTGTTCATATCATTATGCATGTTTCAGTGAAATTTCAGAACAGGTGACTATTTAAATTGAGAGATAATGGGTTTTTAAATTGCATTTTTTAAAACCGCAGGATCTGCATTGAAATTTAGACAGAATAATTTTCCGTAAAAAATATTTGTCACCTATAATAAGAAGACATATGGCAACATTGCATCGTTCCACGTATCCAATGACATAAGTTTGCCCGGCATATTTCAAATAATACTGCAACACAAATTTTTATTTCGAAGTAATTTTTAATCGAACAAAGTTTTTAATTAGGTACGAATTACCCAACACTTTTATTTGTTAATGAAGATACCATAAACAATATAAAATATTACTATTTATAAGGCAAATATTTTTCTTATGAATTTTTTTTTCTTGAAATATTGAACAATACTGTTGTGCGGTGTTGCTATATATCTTCTTATTATAGGGGACAAATATTTTTAACGAAGAATTATTCTGTCTTTACTGAACGCTTTTAGCAAAACTGAATAGTCAAGGCAATCCAAACTTTTTCCACTCTTTCCCTAACTAGTTTGTTATGTAAAAATAATTTTTTCTCAAATTTATAAACACAATAGAATGGTACGACGAATTATGTGACCTGACTTTCGGTTAATGCAGACCCTGCAGTCTTAAAAGTTTTTTAAAACCCAGTATCTCCTAATCTAAATAGTCGACTGTTCTGAAATTTCACTCAAAAATGCAAAATGATAGGAACAACGTCTGGTTAGAATTTGAACAAAATAATGCCTTTCGCATTACTGTAAGGAGGGTCGGGCGTTTTGCCGATAAATGTTAATACATTGTTGTCTAGAAATTGGAATAAATTGTTTTATTTTATTTTATGATTGTACAAACCTTTCTGGATACGTTTGTGAAAACTGTTGAATGATACCCATAAAATTAGCCGAGCTGTAGAAATTTTACTTGCTCAACTTTAAACGCGTTTTTCTCGAAATTCTGCTTCTCAAATCGGCAACCACAATATCTCGATAACCAATTTGCCGATTGAGCTGATCTTTGGCATACACCTTTAGTAAACTTTTTGAACGTTGGTAGCTGAATACAGTCGAAATATATTTTTTTAAATATGCAACTCGTAGAAGGTTCAGAAAAATAGGGTGATGTAGTCATCAATGTTTAGGATGCTGCCGTTTTGTTAATTTTTTTCTGCTGAATCTGGTAGAAAACATTAAAACACTCGCACAGATTAAGGGGGGAGATACTTTTAGGCGATGCAAAAATTGCTGATTATCATTATTTTTTTTGAGGAAAGATTTGTTCACCATTTTTGAGACTTAGAGTATATTTCATTACTACTTTTGGCAGTTAAATGGTATTTTTTAAACTAATCTTTCAAAATGGCGGAGGTGTGGCACGGTCTTCGAAACGGGTTGGGGCGGATATTATCCGACGCCGTGATACGTAGCATCGGGGGGATCAATCTGAAAAAAAGACAAACGAAGCTTTTTCTTTCATTGATACTCATACGCAGAATTTGAACCAAGAAAAAATGAAAAATGTTGAAAATCGATGAAATGGTACGCTTTGAAACAAAAAGATTAAAATTTCCGAAAAATTGCTGCATTTTGCAGTACAATATACTTTTTTTTCAAAAGCTTTTAGGGTCATGATTCAGACAATAAAGTTAGAAAGATTTATACCAAATTTCATAAAAATCGGTCGATTAGTGTTTTAGCTATACGTCACGCTAATTTTGAAAATGCATTATGCCATGCATTATGCCATGCAATATACAAAATGTCATTATTGAAGATTAATTTCTAAAAATACCATGTAATAGTCAAAAGTAGTCATAAAACATACCCTAAGTCTAAAAAATGGTGAAGAACTCTTGCTTTAAAAAAAATAATGAAATTCAGAAATTTTTTATCCTCCCCGGTGTCTCTGCCCTTAACGGGGCCCTCTCTGGAGGCCGAACTTGAAGGGTCATAATGATGATTTTTTTTTCACGTTACACATTGGTTGGAATAAATTAATCTTTTTCCAGCATGTTGTACACATGTTTGTGGTTACAATGTAATTTTTCAAAGAAAGAAAGTCTTGAAAGAAAATCTTTCAAAGCGTTGGTGGTGTTGTAGTTGGCGTTGCGAGGCCTCCAGCGGCGAGGCCTCGAACGACGGAATCTCTACCAGACTCAAATGTAATTTAAAACGAAAACAAAAAATAAATTCTTCAAATATATCCAACTGACTATGGGTTCACGATCCACTTTTCGAAATTTCGAAAAGTAAGAAAAATGACAACTTCTCCAAAGAAAACCTCATATTTCTCTTGAAAAACAACATGCTAAAGGCATTTTATTCAACAAATGTATCATCCAATTAAATGACTACTGTTTGAACGCTAACTGTGCAAGTTAAAGTCAATAGTGTGAAAGTTACTCAAGATATCAATCCCGCCGTCTCAAGATATGTAGTTTGGAGATAATCGCCTTCAAAGTCGACGGATCGTGGTCAACCCAATGCACATTGTTCCCCTAAAATAGGTGTAACTTCGTCAACTTTTCGAATTTCAGGGTCCGGTTGGTCTCAAAATATTCTTAAAAGTTCACTCTATAACAATATGTAGAAAAAAAAACATTTTTTTGAAGTTTCCAGAGAGCGATACCCCCTTAAAGGTACAGAAGGCGTTAAAGGCTACTGATGTTTTCTTTTTTCCTTCTTCATTACACCTGGACTTGAGCTTTCGTTGCACGTACTTATGGCTTAAAAAATCACCATCCTTTGGCATTAATCGAAAAAGCCCTTAAGCTTCTTTAAAATCGAAAATTCGACATCTTTAACACTAACTCGTCGAATTCATTCCGGTCAGCGCTTCAGTGGCTCACACGCAAAAGTGTTCATCCTGATATCTTTTGACACTCGCGCTCTCACTTCAACGAATCCGTACACCGCACATCCAAAAATCCTCTAGAAATGGACACTGAGAGAAAAGTGTCTCGTATTTACAAAAAACGCGCATGGTAAAAGAGAGTATAGTCGAATTCTCTATAGTTTATTGTCACCGCAATCATAATATGGTTAACACAACTATAAACGAAAAGTATACGTAAACTTGCGGCTTTGGTGGCGTGTTTGACTATCTAGTATCTCCGAAATTACTATACACTATTGTAAAAGGCTTTACAATATTGATATGGTTAATTCAGCTATATCACAAAATCGGCGCACAAATACTAATGCTGCACTGAGAGCAAAGCACATGGTATTTATAAAAGACGCCCACGGCAAAAGAGGGGATAGTAAAATCCCATATAGTTTATTGGCACCGTAATCATAACATGGTTAACACAACTATAAGCGAAAAGTATATCTAAACATGCAACTTTGGTGGCGTGCTCGACTATCTATTATCCGCGAAATAACTACTAACTATTGTAAAAATATTAACTCAATTAACTATATCGATATTGTAAAGCCTTTCACAGTAGTTAATAGTTATTTCGGGGATACTAGATAATCAAACACAGTACCAAAACGGCATGATTAGATAGACACTTATAGTTGTGTCAACCATATTATGATTACGGTGTCAATAAACTATAGGGAATTTAACTATGCCCACTTTTACCATGGGCGTTTTTTTATAAATACTGTGGACATTTTTCTCAGTGCAAGTTTGTACTATTTATATGGTTAACATTAACACTTGTTGAGTATAAATTGTTACAAGATCTTACGAAAAGTGACTATACGAACAAAATTATGGTAATCTTATAGTGGAGACGTAAATCATTTGTGGAACGTGTCAATAAAGTAGAGACAGCGGTAGCACGCTGTGATCGATATAGATATATTAGCGCATTAATTTATCAGTTTTTAAAATTCGATGTTTCGAAAACTATTGCGTTGCGCCAAAAATCCATTTAAGCAGTGACATATATTAGGAAAAAGACTATCTTTGCAAAATTCCACCTATATCGGAGGTAACAGCTATTCGGAATTGCAGCTGGAATTACTTTTATCTGATATGCCAAATCTACGATAAAAATAACACAAGTACCCGGTAAACATAGTGGCAGCGTGCGTAGTACAGATAGGTAGGCCGTAGGTTCGAATCCTTGTTAAGGGGGAATATTTTCTTCGATAGGAATCATTTCAGGAGGTCCGGGAATGACAAATTATGATAAACAATCATACAGGTTATACTCTCAATTGAGAATTTTTTAATTTATCAAATATTATATACATTTAGTAGACATATCATTCAAAATGGTAAAAATCACTATTTTTATATAGTGTAAGGAAGCATCCATTTGATTAAAACTTACTATTCTATATAGCATTGGACAATCAACGCATGCTTGTCATATTGTTGGTTTCGGTTGACATATGAGCACAGTTAACACAACTGCTAAAATATCATAGGCAGTACTATATTTTAGGCAGTAACCATGACTATAAAATATTGTTGTCCCCTCAGGGTAATATAAAATATAGTTAAAATATGGTTGAAGTTACCATACACTTCTCTCATGTCAGTGTAACTTTCAACTCTTTCCAATGACATTTTGAATATACGTCCCATGAAATCTCCGAAACCAAAATTTCCAAATTATAAATTAAATCGCGCCTAAATAACTTCGGCGCACTGCGAAAAAGGAGCATCGTCGAAGGACGAAATCTCTCCGGGGGAAAAAAAAAGACCGAGGGTCGAGAAGAGTCGTCGGTCGTATCGGGCGAGTTAATTGGTGCAAATAGCGTGTCGAGATACGGAGGAAAGTGTTCTCTGCTGTAATGTCTTATCGCTCTCGTGCGCGATGTTGATTTTTCACTGTCTAACCGGTGTGCGCAACGAGTTTTTCCAGCGTCGCTCGAGCAATGAGAGAGAAAAGAAGATACAGGAAAAAATGGAAGAAATAACGTGCCGGAAAGTGACGATGCGTTGTTGAGAGAGGATAAAAAAAATAAAAAATAAAAAATGGACCACTCGGCGATATCTGCAGAACGTTGTTGTGTGTATCAAACCGCGAGGATCGTCAAGTGGCATATGCCCGTACGATGGAACGTTAGTGTGTACGCCACTGATTATACAGGCGGATCGGCGTGTATGTACGAGGTACCTGGACGCACGACACACTGTATAGAAATAGCTTCGGCAGGTATATAAACCTGTGCACAACGTTTCTTACCCTGCTGTGTGTATGTGCACCGCGAAACATCGCAGTGGTTGCACGCTACCGGTAATCACTATCTATCGCGCTCATCACGAGGGAGAGAGAAAATTGACAACCCTATCGTCTTTCCATATCCGACAATATCCTCGTTTTTGTTCCCCATAAAACTAAATAAAATGTCTCCGCCGCCCCATGATATATTTTCGTGAATTTTTTTAACGACGAAGTAAGGGGGGAACCTCCTCCAGACGACAGGTTTTTGAATATTTGCTTACAAAAAATTGCGAGCATTTATTGCAATGAATCAAATTACATAATAATATTGACGTTCAAATGAATAGAAAAAAAATCATGTGTGAAAACAAAACAAAATGGCGGCGCCAGAGGTGCTCGAACTTAGCTCCTAGAGTTTGCGCCGTGGAACGTCCAGGTCCTTATAGTTAACTAAAATCGACAAAACAATTTTTTTTTCATTAAAATAAGTCATTCCCCTTCGCATGAACCTAAATTTAGCCAAAAAATGGAAAATTTAAGGACAAAAAGAAAAAAAAAACACTTTTTAAAAAATAAACAAATCGTTAAAAACAATATTTATTATAACAATTTATACGAAATTTTAATTTTATGCAAAGGTCGATCTGTTAAAGAATATCTGTAAGGTAAATATCCCAATTATTGAACAGGTCTCAATTATTGAACACTATCTTGTATTTTGATTATTTCTCATTCACCTGCATGCATTTACTTATTTATAAAAATTTCATTACATATATGGAACTTTTAGCTATCGAAATGTTACCTTACTTGTGCAAAAAAAGCTTTAATTAATAGAGAAAAAAAATTATTTAATCAGCAACGGTGACCCGATTTGACGTCTCGTGGTAACCGCTTATCGTTTTTGCTAAGACGCGCCGCTTCATGCGTAAGGGCATAAAAAATTCAAAAACTGTCGCATCTCAAAAAGTAAAGGCTTTTCAGGTTCCTCAGAAAATTTCTTATAAATAACAATTAAATTTTTTTTTAAATTAATTATTTGTTGAAAAATACGGTGTTCGATCATTGGGACATAGAAAATGCAGTGTGTCCCAATTATTGAACACTCGAATTCTCCAAGATAGCGTCATTAAACCCATAAAAACATCGAGACAGTTAACGTGTGACAGATCGTGTGAATCGGATTCATTCAAACAAAAACTTTAAGTTCCTGAATAAACTTACCTTTACTCTTTTAATAATAACTCTAAGATCGTCAAATATATTTTTTATTTGTATTTTCGTGCAATAAACAGAAAAAGAAAAGTAAAAAGAGAATATAACCTAAATGTAACCTAAAAATACGAATGTAATGTTTAATATTTTTTGCTCTCCGATATTTCAGAGAGCCAAGCTGCGACAAAATCAAACAAAAACAGAATATAAAAACGAGGAAGCTGAAAATAAAAATAAAATAAAGTTTGAATTGAAAAGTAAAAATAAATCAAATGCGAATGAACCAAATACCTGTCAAAAGAGAGTAAATATATATTTTTGTATTTTTACATGATTAATAAAAGATTATTTAAGTGTTTGATTTTGCTTTTATTTCTTAATATTGTACCCAAAATAATATTTTCAGAACGGAAAAAGAATTCTCGAGAGTGTTCAATAACTGGGACATGCCTGTTCAATATTAGGGACATAGGTACTTCCAGTGTTCAATAATTGGGACATTTGGATGCTTCACATTGTTATTCTTTTTTTTTTCATTTAAAATCATTAAAAAATAATTTGAAGGGTGATTTTTCGAAAGTAAAAATATCAAAGTATCATTTGAACATGAAAGCGATGGTTTCTTCTTGATTTAAAATTTTTTTCTCACCGAATTCAATCCCCTAGATCCGTAGCTGTTTAATAATTGGGACATTTACCTTACAACATTTCAAGTTGACTGGTTCATCACTTTTTGAGTTCCATTCCACGGCACGAAAAAAAACACGTTTCGAGAAAAACTCAATTGGAGTTTTCGTTCTTAAAAAGTAGAGTTTAGAATGATTTATAATTACCCAAGCTTAATCTGCGACGCCATGGTCATAAAGCAAGCCTTCTTCTAGGAAATCACTAATCTGGGCTGCATTTTTATCTTTTTGTGTGAACTGTTTGTGTGAAAACGAAAAACGACGGTTACACAGGCCGAATATTTCTTTACAATCGTCGGAAGTGCCGCCTATTATTCAAAAAGTAAATCAGCAAACTTGTTTGGCTAAAAAATTAAATGGTACTTTTAGAGGGCATCACTTCGGTGACTTCCTAGGGACCTTTAGGACTTTCTGTTGAGCTTCAAACTTTGGAAATATATTCTCCAGATACTATATGAATTTGTAAATCAATAACAAAATTGATATCTGGAGGAGGTTCCCCCCTTAAGGAAGGTTTCTACTTTGTTGGGCTAAAAAATGTTCGATTTTTCACCAATTTTTAATGCGAAAAATATTAAATATAGAATGTTGAAATTCGGTATGTTTACTAAGCCTTTATTGAACGTGATAATATTTTTTAAAGTTTGACAAAACATGGTACTGGGAGTGGGAGGAGCCACGTATGTCGGTGCGCCGGCGATGATATTCTTCGCTTGCGGAAGCCTTAAGTCCTGAACAGGTGGTCTGAAGCAAAAAATCAAACATATTTTTACTTTGTATAATATTGTGTATAAGTCGGACTAGAATCAAGAAAAAATGTTGAAAAATAAAAAAAAATGGTGAGCGATCAAAGCGGTAGGGGTTTTTCATTTGATTGAACCATTGCTCATGCAATGTGAATGCAATCCAAAATCATCGGAAATTGCAGAAGAAAAACGAATGTTAAGTTAAAACGGTCGCAATTCCGTCAATAATGAAAATTTCAAAAAAAATCCTATGTGGCGAACGAGAAAAACTATCGAAGAATATTGTATCCAAATTTGGACAAAATCGGACAAGCCGTTTTCGAGATACATCTGGCACCGACTTTGAAAACTATGTTTCGAGATAATCGCGTTTGAATCGCTTCCAGTCAACGAATTTATTTTTAAAAATTCCTAAACATACCTCAATGTACATATTTTCCAATAAAAAAATCCGGATCCAATCGAACCTTTAGTTTTGGAGATAAAAATTCCCGAAGTTTACCTGTTTTCCTCGCCGTTCACTTAGGTACCTCCCCTTAAAGTTTTACTAGCAGTTCTATCGCTGTATTCATAAGTTTATCTCCAATCTGCGGTACCTGCACCATCGGTTAGACCGTTCTCTTCAATTTGAGCTGCCTCAAGCGACGAACGAGAATTTTCAAATTTTTACAGTAGTCTAACGCCTTGCAAAATTATAGACGTAACATCCTTTGCTATTATTTTGATGATCTGTTCAAAAGCGCAATTTCGGTGGGCCTAGATTTCATTTCGTAATTATTTTCAGGAGTCTTATCGCAAATTATCGTTTGGTTTCAATTTTTACATACTCCTGCTAGTTGTGTTTCAATTTTTACGTATTCCTGCTCGAAAATATCTATATTTGTGCGAATTTCAGATGATGTTTATTCGTCACGGCGTTGAAGCAGGTTCGTACGAATGTTCTCGTTTTCTTTTTTAATTGTATCTACGCACAGAGAGACCGACCGCAAGCAGGTGAGCCAATACGGTCAGAAAGTCATAGCTGTATAGGACATTCGTAATAGCACAAATTGAATGAAAAAGGCAATTTTTCCCAGGACGTGCGCGGAGAACAAATTCAATTTTCTCAATGAGTTTTTCGAAACTTCGATTTCTGGTTGGAAAAATGTGTCCGAATGAAAAAATATCAGACATCTCGGAATTGGGTAGTAAAAACTGAAAAAATGTATTTTCCACTTTCTTAGGCATTAAAAAAATACTTTAAAGATATAATAGGATATAATCAATATATGAGGTATAAAAAAACAAAAGATATAATAAAAAGGATATAATGAATAGATGAGGGTATATGAAATACAACCTTGAGGATACGTAAGATGAGGTATATTTTTAAAAAATATCGTTTATGCATCCCGTATTATTAAGGGGTGAGGCCACTGTAAATTTTTTGAAAAATCGATTTTTTATTTTTTCCAATAAAAAACTATTCGCAAAACTTTAAACGCGTTTTTCTCGAAATACGGTTTTTCAAAATGGCACGCAGCATCACTCGAACAATTTTCATTTTTTTTTACTTGAAATTTTGACCAGATGTGAACATTAACATTATCTTGAGAATGTCGATCGGGATTTTCAATAACTTTATTTATTGATTTTTTATTAACAAAAAACTAGCCGTTTTTTTCGTCAAAAATCAATTTTTTTTTCAAACGCACGCCAAATCCACAAAAATTGATACTTTTTAAAATCCGATCGACATTCTCTAGCTATAACCCTCTAGATTGATGGTTTTTTTTTGTTCTAGATTCAAAAGTGCACCAGTGGTGCTGCGTGCCGCGGAGCCCTGCAAGCAAAACATGCCCCGGGAAGATAGCTGTGGAACCGCCATTTTGTTTTTTTTTTGCTGTAAAAAAATTTGATAATAAAGTTTAATGTATGCCCGATAACACCCTTAAAAGTTTTTTTTCAATTACCTTCAATTTTGGAAGCAAAAAATTCGTGAAAAAACCTTTTTTTTTGGACCGTTACAGTGGCCTTAGGCCTTAAACGAGCAATTCCTGTATATTTGTACCATAGGAAAACATCACATTACATTAGAATTTCGATCTGTCGCCACGTTTTCGCGCAATATCGAGATAAAGTTAAAAGTCGTCGGGTAAAACCCCATCTTACTGTATAAAGAGTTGCGGCGTGTCGTCAGTTCGTCAGTGGCGTCGAGATCGGAGGCGTCGTTTTTTTTTAATTTATTACTTGGCGTCAAAACGCTTTCGCGTCTCTTGATATTTATAAATTTTATCTAGAAACTTTATTTAGAAACGGGCCTGAAGATTTGGATGGAACGGATCGTATTTGCAGTTCTTTAAGTTCAAAGAAGCGATTGAGCTTCATGGCGCGAGAACACGGCGATTTTTTTGTTTTTTCTCAAAATATACATATTCACGAATATGTGAAAAAAATGGAAGATATGAGATTGAAAATAGTAAAACTTTCTATCTCCTTTTTCTCGAAACGGCTTATCTCTACGTGGCCGGCATTATAACTCTAGCTATAATTGTCGGATGTTCAATTTAAAAGCACTAACATTTCGGTAATTGCAGTAGCTGTCGTTGTACGTAGTTGTTTTTTTTTATTTCGTATTTTTAAAGCCCCCGAATATAAATAAAAATTGCGCCAAAATTACTCTTTCTTTTTGAGCACTCGCCATTTTGTAATTTTTTTCGAAAAACAGCTACATATATCGAGAACTACATTTATATAGATTATAAAACTTTTTTATTTTTATTTTTTAGACCTACCATTTCAAGTTATCGATCCGGCTGTTGGACCACATTTTTTATATCTCAATAACGGTGTTAATTTTTAATATTTTTAAATCAAAATTTACACGAAATAAGTTCAATGTAGACTTAATAACATACCTTTTCTCCAAATCACAAATAAATAAACTAGTAGACAAAAAAAATCGGCAAAAACTACCTTTTTGCTGCCCTCCCCTGTGTAGATTTCGGATAAACTCATTCGGCTGATTGGATAAGCCGATTCATTGCTACCATTTAATAATTTAGGAAAAATTGAATCAATTATTAAATGGTCTCCGATTCGCCTTACACAATTAATTCTGACGATTTCTATTAACGTTACAATCTTTCGAAATAATATTCAGTAAATAATCATTTTTATAAAATTATAAAAAGTGTGTAATAACCAATGAAATCATAATTGCAGACTACATGATGGAAGTCATAAAATTGATTTCACTCTTACAATAAAATATATTCTATGAATTTCGTCCTTATGGTGAATAATGTATGTATTTCATTAATTTAAGGGCTTATAACGTCTAAAATTAAGTGATTTTCGTGATTTTTTTTGTGGAAGGACAAGGAAACGGATAAAAATATTCAAGGATATTATTAGTCATATCTTCAGGTGAACAAAAATAATTTATATTACGAAATTATACAAAATGGTGAAGCAGGAGCGATTCTCGCGAGGCATGTTGAATTTGAGACGCTCTGCGGCACGCAGTATAACCGACGCAAATTTGAATTTAAAAAAATTGAAAAATTCTATTAATTTACATGAGTATGGTTAGAGAAATACGTAGGAAACTTTGAAAATATGAATTTTTGTGTAATTGGCAAGCATTTAAAGTAAGAACTCAATTTTCGACAGAAAAAAGGACATTAATTTGTTAATAACTAATGTTACAATTAACTCA
Organism: Ophion slaviceki; assembly: GCA_944452715.1. Classification (NCBI taxonomy): domain Eukaryota; kingdom Metazoa; phylum Arthropoda; class Insecta; order Hymenoptera; family Ichneumonidae; genus Ophion; species Ophion slaviceki. The sequence continues at coordinate 19,352,207 of OX101790.1, forward strand.
TGCAAAATCCAGTACGTATTTCTCTTCGGAATGTTATTTTGAAGATGTACTAGAAATTTGGAGTGAAAAGAATGAAAATTGTTGGAGTTATGCTGCGAGCCGTTTCGAAAAATTGTGTTCTGAGAAAACCGGTCGCCGTCTCGTACACGGGCCAGCCATTGCCCCCGCAGACCCACACGAGCCTGTGGACCTTTGTTTTACAGGTACCCCTTAAACATAAGGTTTCCCCTTATTCTAGATGGTTCAAAGCATCTCTTGAGGCCGGAACCTGAATTAGAAGGTCCAAAAAAGCGTTTTTTTTCGGGAATTTTTTTAAAGGGAAAAAAACAAGTGAGACCAGTAAACATTGAGGTATCTTTTCGTGTATATTTGAAAAGTATAAAAAAAATGTTTCAACATGAAACAATAAATGACTGCAGATTCATCAGCCTATTCCATGTGCGTCTTGCCACTTCAGTCTCCAATCGGCGGGAAAGATGCAGCGCGTAATTCTTGTCTGAAAAAAACCAATATTTTCTATCGTCATATGTTTTTCTTCTGGGTGAATTAAGAAAAAGCTGAAAAAATCGTGAAATTATAACTTTTCTCAGGTTTGAAAAAAAAATGTGTTAAAAAAACACTTCAACGTGATATAAAAATGATTTGAAAATACTTTTTCAACGACTTTTTTAATTCACTGCGAAGAGATTTTCATACTGAAGAAAATAAACTTTGGTTTGAGTCAATAGGTCGTTTAGTTTTTTTTTGCTATCACGCCTGCCAATTGAAAAAATCGTGAAAATGAAAACTGGCGAAGTCACTGGCGAAGTCACTGGCGTTTCAAAGTTTTCAATGGGAGGAAATATCAATATCAATTATCAATCTCTTCTCTGCTTTTGGCCTTGTATCTTCGAAAATATTTACAATTGGCCTCTGCAACTTTGTAAACATATTTGTAATATTCTTGGATAGTTTATCCATCGATTTGAGCCAATTTCAATAAAATTAATTTTCTGAAAATTCCACGGTGCTGTAAGCCCTTAATTGTCCAAAAAATGAAAAAAATGTAACATTTTTTCAAAGCCCTAAGTCTTCTTTTACGGTGCATCGCCTTGCTGGCGCGCCCTGACTTTTTTTCGTCCCACCGTTCTCCGGTTTATTCCCTTATTTTTGTGAGAAAAGCCTTTCTTCCTTTTATTGCCAGAACAAACGGTACGAGCGTATATAAAAGAGTCAACAACGAACGGCCATATTATATGCGCTTGTTAAATATCCTTGTTCTACGGCGCCTTATCTACGCGGCGCTTCCGCGTACGAAGACGACGCGCGGTTCGTCGTTCACCAGAGATCCCACCGGACTGACCTACTTGCCAGCCGGTTGTTCTCGCTAGAAGAATATCGCAAACCGCGCCGTATAGCGTGTCATTCGCTTGCTGCGCTCGGATTAACACCAGCCTCGAGTCCGTGTCGCCTATACCAATTAAACAAGAATAAAACATCACCAAACTCAAGAAAGCTGCGAGAAAATCGATATCGACGGTCTCTTTCCTCGATCAAATTCGATCGTCCATCAAGCACCGCGAACAAGAGAAACGCCCAAAGGGACGCAAGGATTCGTAGGAAAATTCAAAATAACGGAGATTCATTATTTCAATTTTTGACAAATTATGAAACTGTCAGAAATGTTGAAAAAAAAACTATCAACGATCTTGCCATTTTAGAAATAGGATACTGTGCAATTCATGTATTATGGCAATATCCCGCAGGGTGTGACCGTTTATCGAAATTCAGCGTTTTTCAAAACAAATTTACATTTTTTAGAGAATTAAATTTATTGAATCCATTGCATTCTTGATAAGAACGAAATGAATAGAATTTCATTTTAAGAGTTTGAGAGAAGTAGATTTTATTTTTCTTCAAATGAAATCTATTCCTGTTGAACTCTCAAAATGAAATTCTATCCATTTTGTTCTTATCAAGAATGCAATGGATTCAATTATTTTAATTCTCTAAAAAATGTCAATTCTATTCATTTTTTTCTCATCAAGAGTGCAATGGATTCAATTAATGTAATTCTTAATTTGTCAAAGACACTTACTCTTGTAAAATTAATTTTATGATTTTTATTATGTCGATCGACTATTAACGATTTCGATAATTATCATAAACTTTTCATAATTTTATAAATATAATTATTTATTCCGCGTAGTTCTAATCGTATTTCCATATTCTTCAATTTACACTTTAATTGAATGAATTGAATTAAATAAATAATATATCGATTGAATTAAATTTATATTAAATTTAAAACGAAGTATATTAATTAATCAAATTAAAATAATTCCCCATAAGAATAAAATTAATTAAGCTAGTAATAGTAGTGTAGTAGTAGTACTTTGAGGATCAAATTTTTATTTAATTGAAAATTAAATACATTAATAAATTGAATGAAAAAATATATAAATAATATACTTAATCAAGTTCTCTTTGAGAGATTGACGAAGCAGGTAGCGCAAAGAGAAGGAAATACCGGTGTATAAAAAATTGTTGCGAAAATGGAAAGACACGGATACAAATTGTAAGAATTGTAAGAAATGTAAAGCTGAAGAGAAGGGGAGAGGGAGTATAGATGTAAACACCCTTACAGGGTATACCATGGAATAAATACTACTACTACTACTACTACTACTACTTAATCAAGTTCTCTATTGAATCTATTAAATTGATTAAATCAAATTGATTCTCCATGAGAATAATTAAGCTAGTAGTCGTGAGTAGTACTTTGTCAGTGCATAAAAATTAGCAGCAATATTCGTTGTCTATGTATTGCGTATATACTTTTTTCATTCATTTATTGGGTATGGGACGAATTGAATTGATTCATTAATAAATAATTTAATATTCAATGTTACTTTGCATCATTAGTTTTGTTCTTTATAGGATGTTTTTCTCATCATTACCCATAAAAAAATACGAAATAAATTCTATTAAAATAATTGCTTTCACGCGTAGATTAAAAATGACGGAATTGTTAATAAGACTACGGAAGTGTAACTGGGATGCGTTTTGTGCACGCGTGCTGCATGCTAGATTCGCGATACGCTCCTCGAGCGGATGCCTCGAGATTGATGAGCCGTGTATAAAAAAAAACACGCGCGCTTGCCAAAATCACACACCGCGTTCGACATCCTTCGCAGCCCATATATTCGTGATCCTGGCGATCCCGTAATCTCGGTACTTTTCGACCCCCTTCCTCTTTCCGTTCACTCTTGTCCGTTTTTGCAAATTCTTTTTTTTTTGTTATTTTCACCATCAAATGGCTAACTCCCGAGGCGATCCGATGGTATCGAGTTGCGGGTGATCGAATTTCGCAATAAAAGGGACGAGAAAAAAATCGGAGCTCGCGAACGGCGAGACTCGACGAGAGGGGGGGGGGGATCGGATATTGCGAAAATTAAGCTGTTTGAAACATTCTCGACGAATTCGCAGGTATGATCGGTAGACAGACGGACAGAGAGACAAAAGTTTAACTTTATCATCGATTATGCTAATTTGACGATCGGAGGCAAAAGTATCGCCATCAATGTGTTGATTTTTTCCCCCGATGATGAGAAATTATTTGAAGGGGTGAGGGGGATCCCGGTAATTCTTTAGATAAGTGACTTTTCCGAAAAAAGAGTTTAAAATTTTTTTGTTGCTATTTTCTCATTTATTGGGTTATAAATGGTGATATTTAGTCGGGGGAAGCTGAAATTTTCCATTAACAATTTTTTTACGAGCTAAAAATCGTTAAAAATTTCCTTTAATTTTTCATTACCAATTTTTTACGAGCAAAAAATCGTTAAAAATAATTTCGAATTTTTGAAAAACTCCTGTATTAAAACCCTCATGCTGGAGGGGGTTGGGTTTGTTTGTATTCAGGAAGGCTTCTTTTATAAATCACCCACCCTCTACCCCTATATAGGCGTCGAAATGTTTAAAAAATCCCTATTTTATCACGTGTTTCCGCGAACTTCAAAACCCCATAGCTTTTTATAGGGGGGGGGGGGGGAGGGGGTGAATTTCAGCTCCCACCGACTGAAAGTCATCATTTATAACCCAATGAATGACAAAATAGTAACACAGAAAAAATTAGGCTCTTTTTTCGGAAAAGTAATTTGTCTAAGGAATTACCGAGATCCCTTTGAACGTAAAGAAAATACGAGCAAAAATGAACTCCACGAGGCAGTTGAGGGACAAATTTATAGCCCCGGGTTCGCTGATTAATTGGTAGGTCATTTAGTCACAAAATTGTTGAGTCCTGAGACTTTAAGGGGGAGAACATTTAGAAGAGGAAAAAATTGCTAATTTTCATGATTTTTTTCTCGAGGGAAAAATTTCTTCATTATTTTTTAGACTTTGGGTATGTTTCATTACTACTATTGCCGGTTACATGGTATTTTTGTCAATGAATCTTAAGAAATGGCGGACGTATGGCACAGTCTTCTAAATTGGTTGCGGCGGATGTTCTCAGACGGCGTGACAGGTAGCGTCGGCGGGATTAATCTGAAAAAAACCCAACGAAGATTTTTCTTTTATTAACACTCATACGCAGAATATGAACCAAGAAAAGGTGAGAAATGTTGAAAATCGATGAAATGGCACGCTTTGAAACAAAAAGATTGAATTTTCCGAAAAAAATAGCTACATTTTGCCTTAAAAAATACGTTTTTTTTTAAATTGTGCAAAACATTTCCGGTTATGTTTTAGACAATAAGGTGAGAAAGATTTATACTAAATTTCATAAAAATCGATCGATTAGTTTTTTAGCTGTACTTTACGCCCGTTTTGAAAATGCAGTTTAGAAGACCGTACCATACCTCCGCCATTTTTAAAGATTAATAAAAAAATACCATGCAGCAGCCAAAAGTAGTAATGAAACAGACCCTACGTCCCAAAAATGGTGAACAAATCTTTCCTTCTAAAAAAAATCATGAAAATCAGCAAATTTTTTCCTCGCCGAAAGGTACTCTCCCCTCTTCAACGGGTTTTCCATCAAAGCCACTTTTTCGCAAACCTCGCACAAGATAACTCAAAAACTATCCAATCAATCGTTTTTTAATTTTGCAGACTTTCAGATAACATGATTACCGTCTACGTGAACCTAAAGTTCTTTGAATTTTTTTGTTTTAACTACTTTTTCATTAAGGCGTTATACGCATTTGCAAGGCCAAAAAAGTCGTTTTTTCACGATTTTTTTCTGGAAGAGGATTTCTTTTGGGCAAAACGAAAAGTATTAGGCAGTGTAGTGGCATCTTTTAGCTTTAGATTGGCATTTTTTATTTTCAAAAATATTCATTAACATTGCTCCTGTAGGAAGTCTCCTGGAGGTCCCCGAAAAAAAAAGCGTCCGGCGGTGAGTATCTCCGGTTTGGATCATCTAAAATGAAAAAAACCAAAAATATTCTTTTAGGGGATAGATGAATCCAGGTCGAAGGAATAGTCGAAATTTTAATTTTTGACAAAATGGTGGCTCCGGAAAGCAACAATTTCGATTTTCGACCGAATTTTTGTCGTTAAATCGTTGAAAAAAATATAAATAATGATCGGGAATCTTATTACTCCGATCAATACCTGAAGAATATATCTGACAAGGTTATGTTAAAATTGCAGACCGATCGGTTGAGCCGTTTTTGAGAAATCGTGCTCACCGACTTTGAAAACACCGTTTTGAGAAAAACGCGTTTGAAGTTTCTCGGACGCTCGGAGACGCGCTCCGAGCGTTCTTACAAATATGTGTGCATTTTCGAAAATATTCCCTGGATCGATTTGAAATTTTCAGGGAATATACTCACTTATTTGTACATTGCAAAAATGCAATTTAAAAAAATCGATTTTTTGAAATTTCTAACTGCGTATAACCCGTTAATAAGCACTATACTACAAGTTTCACGAAGAATAACAATTTTTTTCATATACGTACAATTTTTTGAGTTTCACTCTTCTGCGGATTTTCAGGTTCAGATAGAGCGTGTGGGTCTTCGAAATCCAAAACTTCTTGGCTCCGATTTTTCAAATCAATGCCCCAGACACTTGGTTTTACGCCGTGGAACAACCAGGCAACAACCGTCTCTGAAGCAAGTCTCATACAGCCGCCGATTTTAATTACAAAAACAATTTTTTTTTCTGGAAAATTAAAAGATGTACATTAAAATTAAAAATGCACATAAACTTAAAATATGTACATCAAAATAAAAAGATGTACATAACATTAAAAGATGTCCATAAAAAATGAAAATTCAATGATGTACATAAAATTTTAATGATGTAGAATAAATAGTTCCGACACAAGAAAAACTTGAAAACTCGCTTATCTCCGACTGCCTTAAGGAATCTCCTCCCTTACTAAAACTAGCCGAACGAATATTCATTTTTTCGGCAAAATCTTAGTGCGAGAGTGTAAAATGCCATAAAAAAAAGTTCGATTCACAGAACAATGCAAAATAATATCGACCGGCTGAATATTCTCCGTTCGTCTATGACGCTAACGTAAATCGGTGGACATGTCAAGCACCTCGAATCTTTCACGATATGCGCGTGCATTGAAAATCGCGAGTCTGACGTTGTCGGCGTTGTTTTTTTTTTTACCTCGACAAAGATAAAATCCCGGAGGAGAAACGTGCGATAAGATCGCTTCACGAAAGAGTTATGGGGTAGAGCGTCGAACATGACCCTGCAAGGTATAACAAGTGCGTCGGAATATTGAGCGCACCGAGAACAGAGGTTCATGAATGTCACGATAAAAATCATCAACGGATCTAAAACTTGAGTTATTGCAACAGCCATCGGCAAAAGGTCTGGAAATTTTCTACGATGTACGGTGATCCATTTTGTTCAGTTGGAAATAATAAAAAAAAAAAATGGCACAGCTCGATACCGCTGCGAAGAATTGTTTCGTCGCATCAATATCGCGCTGAAATATCCGAAGCAAACGTGAAGAAAAAAATCGTCGATAGTGGCTGCGGCGTTTTTCCGGGTCGAGACCAGCACTCGGATGGGTGACCGACTTCCAGATTTCGAATTGCAACTGAAACTAAAATACGGTGAAATATGAAAATGCGAAGAGGTAGGAAAAAAAAAGAAAACTAAAAAATACTGAACTCGCGACGTTCTGCCGATAGCGGAGAAATAAAGTTGAACAATGCACGTCTCGTAATTACAATATTTAGAGGGAGTCCGAAAGTTGTATGTTATCCGAGAGTGCCTTTAAGCCATTATGAGAAATCGACTGTTATTATTGCAGAATTCAATGCAACTGGCACACATTTGAATAACAAAACGAGTCATTAGTTCTCGCTAATATGTTTTGCGCAATCATTGTACAGGGTGGCTCTAAAAGCGACGTCCAAAAGGAAAATCTAGATGCCTCGTACAGTAGAGCGTCGATTATCCGAATCAATTGGGACCGGGCGCCTTTCGGATAATCGAAAATTCGGATAACCGAACAGCGATATTCCGTGGGCGAAAAACAAAACGTTGATTCTTTCAATATGATAAAATATATATATTTAAAAATACAATGAACTATGTTAAATATATGAAATATGTTAATAATACAATATACAATACAATAATAGAAATATACAAATACAATATACAATAATATACAAATACAATAATAGAAATATGTTAATAATACAAGTACATTTTTTGTGAATTGCAAATAACCATTGTATCATTTAAGGGGAGGTATCTGAGTAAACGGCGAGAAAAACAGGTAAACTTCGGGAATTTTTATCTCAAAAACTAATGTTTTGATTGGATCCGGGTTTTTTTAATTGGAAAATATGTACATTGAGGTATGTTTAGGAATTTTTTCAAATAAATTCGCTGACTGGAAGCGATTCAAACGCGATTATCTCGAAACATAGTTTTCAAAGTCGGTGCCAGATGTATCTCGAAAACGGCTTGTCCGATTTTGTCCAAATTTGGATACAATATTATTCGTTAGTTTTTCTCGTTCGCCACGTAGGGGTTTTTCATTTGATTGAACCATTGCTTTTTTATGCAATGTGTGTGCAATCCAAAATCGTCGGAAATTACGAACGAAAAACGAATGTTAAATTAAAACGGTCGCAATTCCGTGAAAAATGAAAATTTCAAAAAAATCCTACGTGGTGAACGAGAAAAACTATCGAAGAATATTGTATCCAAATTTGGACAAAATCGGACAATCCGTTTTCGAGATGCATCTGGCACCGACATTGAAAACTATGTTTCGAGATAATCGCGTTTGAATCGCTTCCAGTCAACGAATTTATTTGAAAAAATTCCTAAATATAACTCAATGTACATATTCTCCAATAAAAAAATACCTGGATCCAATCGAAACATTAGTTTTTGAGACAAAATTTCTCGAAGTTTACCTGTTTTTCTCGCAGTTTACTCAGGTACCTCCCCTTAAGGCTATCCTATGGCTTCACACTAGTCATACCACTGATCATACTTAAGACTTGTACAATTTGAATTTTTAACATATGCAATAAAAACAATTTGTACTAACTAAAACGTTCTATGTATAAACTGTGATGAATGTTCACATTTAATTAGAAAAATGATAAAATAGTTATTCCAACGATTCGATTATTTTTAAGAATCTGATGGATTCCCACTATTATATACACGTTTGTAGCGACCGGAAATTGGGTTTTGCATGTCGTCTCGGAATCCCTTCACAAAAATACGCAATTTTTTTTCTCTGTAATCAGGTCGATAACGGACACTGAAATTTTACAGAAACGATTATTATTTAGTGACGCTCAAAAACAAAACGAAAATGCTATGGATAGAAGCCTGGCGATAGGATTACCTTAATGATATAGAACGAAGTGAAGTATGTATTAAAAAATAATCAACATTCGTACATCTTTGAGTTCTTATCTATTAATTTTTGAAAAAGTCCACGAATTTCTTCTGCCTCACAACGAAAGCTCGTTTAATTGCTGCCAAATCTCGACTGTTAGTGGAGAGCAAAGTGCGCGCAAGCGCAGACCGAGAAAGTGGAGGGGACGTACAACAATTTATACATCGTGCAACAATATATAGAGCGTAATCGTTCGAATAACTGAACATTCGGATGAATGATTATTGTTTAGATAATTGATATTTTGGATAACCCAAATCGCCATTCGGATAATTTACGTTTCGGATAAACAAAATCGCCATTCCGATAATTGACGTTTCGGACAACTGACGTTCGAATGATCGACGCTCTACTGTATCCGCAACACCCCCACATACAGGAGTGCAATTAGTCCTGGGCACTTTTTAATTTTTTTAAATTCCGCATTCATCGAATATTTTTGTGTCATAATCACTTATATTTCACGTTCTCATCAAAGTAGGTTTATTGAGACAAATATTAAGTATAAACTTTATAGATAAAAATAATAACGTCGCGCTATCATTTCGGTGTAGTAGAATATACAATACACTTTCTTCGTGAATATACAAAAAGGTAATTTCTATTAACGGGTTATGACTAGTTGTAACAATCGAAAATAGCTCATTTTTGGGATTTTTTTTAAATCATCATAATACATTTTTTATAAAAATTAGGTATTTGAAAAAGTATCATCTGAAGAACAATCTGCATTTTTTTGTATACATTTATTTGACCATAATCGATTTGCAGCCGATGCTGGGAAGCACCTCTCGTCTTTTGCGGCGAGCAATGCCCTTCTGAATTAGGTTATCGAATATGAAAAAATCAAACAGATTTCGTTAGTATATTAGTTTATCCTGTGATTAATCAAAGGAATTTCCGAAATATCAAATTTAAAAAAAATGGCGCGTGTTCAAAGTGAGAGTCTTGATCATTGCAAAAGAAATTAGAACTTTTCATTCATCAAATCAAAAGAATGATGATCTGTTCAGTTGTTTATTCATTAAGGGGGAAAACCTGTTTAGTTGACTAAAAAAATCAATTTTTTTAAATTTTACATATTGTTAGTAAAACTCATCGCTGATTAACCGGTAAGCAGTATGAATAATTCATTACTTCCTTGTATTTTTTGATCATTTTTTTACAAACGCGTTTTTCTCCAAACGACTTTTTTCAATTTGTGTACACTCTAGCTCAAGAAGTTTCTAACCTATAATTGTATAAAGTGAAAGTTAGTTTCTTTATATAATTACGCTCTATATGAACCTAAATTTGGGGTAATATAATCGTTTAAAGTATACTTTTTATAGCAAAAAACGCTATAAAATAATGGCAAAAATTATACCCTTATGTCTAAACACCTCAAAAAAATGCAATTTTCTATTTTTTGTCAGAGTTAGGTTCATATAGAAGGAAAACATGTTCTTGAAGTAATCTTCAAACCGTGTTAATTTCCGATGAGAACTGTGGCCTCCCGAGTCCACACAGCAAACTCTGTCAGCGACAGGTCCATGTTCCATATTTTGAGAGGAAATTCTTCGAAAAAATTAAAACATTTGTTTGAAAATATGTAAGAAAATATTCCCAAAGTTTGAATAAATTATATTCCTTCATTCCTTCTAAAAAAAATAATGAATGAAAATCACTAAAAAAACGTACTCCTAAACTGGTTTCCCGCCTTAATTGCTTCACAGTGCACTCTATAACGATGATACCAGTAAAACAAATCGCGAGGAAAGTACATACACAGAAGAGAAGAAAAAAAATGTTTTTTTTTTTCTCGAAAAGTAAAAATGATCGTAAAACATACACGGGGGGGGGGGGGGTGATTCGGATAAATATTGATTTACGAGGCATGAAGATTTTCCTCTTTTGCCTTACTTTTCGGGCCACCCTGTACATACGCTGTTGCTAATCTTATCGTCAGTCAAGTCTTTCCAAATTCGTTACGTCACACAATCCTCAACTCTAATAATCACCATTGTCTCGCTTTGCGTGAAAAATGAAAAATCGATTATCCGCTGGCATGACCGTGAGCAATTGGAATACACAAGTTACTGAATACGGCGTTTGAGCACCGAGTGCACGTCTCGGCAAGTCTTATTATCAGTGATCTCACTAACGCACGTATATGTACACATTTACTCGTGTGTAACATAGACGGAGTGTTTCGAGCTGTACCCCGCGGGTGAGCTCCCCATTGAATGTCTTCAGCTCCGACGTTTGTGTATTTTCAATCGTGGCCGCGCGAGCACGCAGCCACCCGCATGTGAATGCGCGGGTTCATTAGTACAGGGCGTTGTAGTAACGTTCGGGGATGCATTGTCCCACGGATTACGTGAGAATGAGCATTATATGTATGGACGATCATTTTTACGTACCTCTGTATACGAAGGGCACACAAAGAAACATTCCAAATGAGGAATAATATTCGTAGAACGTAGAGTGTCAATATTTGGTCGAAGTTTGCATGTTCCATTCTGGCAACCCCTCCCTTAAGGCGGTAGCCTGAATTAGAAGGTCCGAAAAAGCGTTTCGGGAATTTTTTCAGAAGGAAAAAAAAACAAGCGATCCCAGTAAACATTGAGGTATCTTTTCATGTATTTATGAAATGTATTAAAAAAACGTTTCCACACGAAACAATAAATGAGATTTATCAGGCTATTCCATGTGCGCCTTGTCACTGCAGTTCCCAATCGGCGGGAAAGATGCAGCTCGTAATTCTCGACTGAAACGAAAAAACCAATAAAATGTTCAATTGTCATATATTTTTCTTCTGGGTGAATTAAGAAAAAGCTGAGAAAATCGTGAAATTAAAACTTTTCTCAGGTTTGAACAAAAAATGTTAAAAAAAAAGACGGAGTGTATCCCCGTCCGGATAATCGGGAGAATAAGAAAAATGTTCCAGACAAAAGTTGTACGGTGTGAAGGGGGCCGTCAAATGCGACAATTTTTTTTTATTTCGTTGGAGTCACTGACGCACAGTAAAGTAAAGGTCATCTCCACTTTTTTTAATGGAATGGTACATTTTTTCAACCATCTTGTGGAGCACCTCAAGCCGCATAAAAATCATTCGGGGGTCAAAGTCGTTCAAGGTTATTCAAGGGCAGTATCGATTATGCAAATCTAAATATCTCGGATTACTACCAAATATTTGGTAGTGATCCGAAATATTTAGATTTGTATTTCATTTTAATAGGTGACCTTGAATGACCTTGAACTACTTTGCCCTTCTAATGTTTTGTATGCAGCTTGAGGTGCTCCATAAGATTGTTGAAAAAAATGTACCATTCCATTTAAAAAAAGTGGAGGTGATCTTCACCGTGCGTCAGCGCCTGCACCGAAATAAAAAAAATTGGTCGCATTTGATGGCCCCCTTCACACCGTACAACTTTTGTCTGGAACATTTTTTTGTGACGTCGATAATTACCGATTTATTTCGGGTGGCAGAGATAAGAGGGACACCCTGTATATAATCGTCCGGATAGAATGTGTTAAATTGTTAATCAAATTATCCGGACGAATAATTTACACGTATTCGTTCGAATAAAATCTTTATAATTTTGTTTGGGTGTGTATGTTTGGGTTTGTTTGTATAGGTTTGTTTGTTTGGGTATGGTTGTTTGGGTTTGTTTGTATAGGTTTGTTTGTTTGGGTTTGTTTGTTGGGCTGTGTCGGTTTGAATTTGTTTGTTTAGGTTTGATTGTTTGAGGCGTTGTACAGCGTGAACTGCGTGAACTGAGCCGCAATCCAGACGAATAACATACGCTTATACGTCCGATAACCGGACGGCTACCCGCAGAGTTAAAAAAACACTTTGACGTGCTATGATTTAAAATGACTTTTTCAACGACTTTTTTAATTAACTTAGAAGAGATTTTCATACTGAATAAAATAAACTTTCTTTTGATTCAATAGGTCATTTAGTTTTTTTTTGCTATCAGGCTCGTCAATTTGGAAAAATCGTGAAAATGAAAACTGGAGAAAACGCGCTTCAAAGTTTTCAATAGGAGGAAATATCAATATCAAAATTCAATCGCTTCTCTGCTTTTGGCTTTGTATTTTCGAAAATATTTACAATTGACATCTGTAACTTTGTAAATATATTCTTGGGTAGTTTATCTATCGATTTATACAATTAAAATAAAACTCATTTTTTGGACCTTCTAATTCAGACTCCAGCCTCAAGCGTTGTCCCAAAAATTCTCAAACATGAAAGCCCGTAAAAGTACATAAACATAAAAGTCCTCGCTAAATAGCGATGAAAAGTGTAATAGCAAAATTCTCCAGTTCTCATTAGCATAAAAAAAAGAAGCGCATTCGTAAATGAAGATATATGCCCGAAAATATTTCGCGATAACGAAGCCACGAGGCTGCATTCCAAATCCAATATAATCGCTCCATTTGTATTCCTCTCGATTCCTGTTATATTCGCGGGTGATTTTCGCTCGCCGGGTATATGGATAGCCCGCCCTGTCCTCGACCGATCGTCGCGTGCCAATGCAGATTGAGCTGTAACAGCACCCAATGACATAACTTCCAGTAAACTTCGACTGTCAAGTTGAACGGTAGAAAACGTGTTTTTTTTTCTCTCAAGCGGACTAGTCGAGAGTTCGCCTATTCGATATAGATATATATATATACGATCATTGCCAAGTGTTCTACAACCCGAAAATTATGTCCCGAAATTCATTATTGCGCAAATATTTGCATTCTTTTATTTTAATATTTGATGAATATTGCTGTACCACTGAGTTCTTTGGTACACAGCGCGGAAGCTCAAAAAATACACTCAATGAATGCATCGAGTAATTATTTATTATGGATTTTTCAATGCTGATGAACTGAACACCATTTATTTATACAATGCACAACGTTTATAATTAATACGATGTATACAGAGTGTTTGGCGCATGGACCGACATATTTTTATGGGGGATTGAGGGGGTCATTTGCTAATTTTTTCATCCTCAGAGCCTATGCCCTAAGTGTCACGGTAATTGAGATATGATTTTTTTCTAGTTTTTTAATTACCAGTAATTTCGCCTTTAAATGGTCATAACTTTTTTATTTGTGGTTTCGATAGCACGAAATAAGTTTTATCGTATTCTCCAATGTATGTTTATTATAAATAAATCATTATTTGATACAATTGGTTTTAAAAATGACCCTTGAGCTTCCAGTCTTAAGGGGAGAGTAGGGGTTTCAGCGTGAAAAAAAATACTTTTTTGCGATTTTTTTCATCTATATGGATAGAGTAAATTTATTGAAACCTTTTGTACATTGCTAAGGGGTTACCCCCACTTGCGATTTTGAAAAAATCGATTTTTTTATTGCATTTTTTTGAAGTATAAGTATCCGGGCCCATACTTCTGTATGGGCCCGGAATAGATGACGCTATGTAAGTTTACAAAAAAAATATTTTCTTCGTGTAAACTGAAATTGAAACTTTAAACGCGTTTTTCTCAAAATGGCATTTCTGAAGTCGGTGACCAAGATTACTCGAACACTAATGAACCGATCTTCTTGAAATTTTGCAGGCTTATTTAATACATAAAAATGTAGTCTTTAATCGTTTGATTTTTTTTAGAAAAAAATGGCCGTTTTATAGCCAAAAAACGGCCGTTTTTTTTTCGTTAAAATCGAACCATTAACTTTGACTGTCCGCCATTTTGTGAAAAATGAATATTTTTTAAAATCCTTCGATTAAAGACTAGTTTATACTTATATTTGACTAAATCCATCCGCATTTTTTTTTTCAGATGATCCACTTCGCCGCAATGTTGGTCACCGCAAACCGTGTATATAAAAACATTATTTCATTGACGGCCATTTGCCACTAAACAATGTAATATTTTTCAATAAAAAAATTACTGAAAGTTCTTCAAGATGTATTCTTTAAGATGGTATATTGATCGATTAAAAAAGTTTTGTAGTTTTCTTTAAAAAAATTCATGAAAAAAGCCTTTTTGCGCTACAAGTGGGGGTAACGCCTTAAGTGTCATTTTAGGAACATTCCGGGACATTTGTGGGCGAAAATATTCACAAACAAGCCGGTGCCGCGTTTTTCTCGAAACCTTTTTTTCAAAGTCCGTGTTCACTGCCATTTGAAACCTACATGACCGATTTATTTCAAACGTGATACACACACTTTCTACATATAAAATACCTCCCTCCAACGGTTAGTTCGAGATTTTTTTCACTTTGATGGGGTTTTCCACCCCCAAAATGGCGAAATTTTTCGTGAAATATAGCACTTTTCACTTCACATGAACACCAAAAATTTAGAAATGAAAAAAAAAAATTATCAAAGACCGTTGGGGGGAGGATTTGATTACACCCTGACTAAATTTTAATGGTACTTGATTTCAGATAATTTCTAGCTGAGATACAGTGAACACCGCAAATTGCGTTTTTCCAAAGGCGTTTTTGGAAAAGCTTTGTCACCGACTTGTTTGTGGATATTTTCGCCTACAAATTTCACGAAATGTTCTTGAAATGACACTTAACAAAGTACAAAAGGTTTCAATAAATTTACTCTATCCATATAGGCGAAAAAAATTCGCAAATAAGTGTTTTTTTCCACTCTGAAACCCCTACCCTCCCCTTAAAAATGTGTAAAAGTATGAAAAATGTCAACTTCTAAATTCATCATAAAAATACTTATTCTCTTTATTTTTACCACATAATGCATAATTTTTATGGCATGTAGCATACCGTTGGAAAGGGTATAAACAACGAACTTTTTAAAACAAAGCTAAGTTCAAAATAGCTTTTAGTTTTTTTTTCCAATGAATATAGAAGCCGACATTTTTCATACATTTACGCATTTTTAAGACTTTGGAAGCTCATGAGTGATTTTCTTGAAACCAATTGTATCAAATAAGGATTTATTTACAATAAACATACATTGCAGAATACAACAAAAGTTATTTCGCCCTATTACAACCACAAACAAAAAAGTTATGACGATTTACAGGCGAAATTTCGGGTAATTACAAAAAAACGAAGAAAACAAATCATATCTCAATCACTGTGACACTTAGGACGTAGGGTTTAAGGGTAAAAAAGTATCAAATGACCCCCCTCCCCGCCAATCCCCCATAAAATTACGTTTTGTTTTGTTACGATTACGAGGTTATCGTAATTTAAGTATATTTCTATTTACTTATTTACAGATAATTTTATCTCATGAATTATTAATCTATATTAATGAGTAATGCATTAATAGATAATTAATTAATTAGTATTTGGTTTATTGATCAGTAATCAATTTATTGACTATTAATTCATTTATGGGTAGTTAATTTTTATTTGATTACATTTACATGTGTTTAATACATTTTTATTAATAGAAAAGGTAATTTTGAAGACCTTTGATTTCCAGGAACACCTCTTCGGATAAATGTGACCATTTTTATATAAAAGTTATTTCGGCGACCATGGCGGGACGAAAATGAACGATTTGTTTAAAAAATGTTAAAGAGCGTTTTTGTAACAGCCAGATTCGTCGATAATTAACATTAAATAAATATAACGGGACCAAAATGTCCGTTCCCCATATATATATATATATGGTATGAAGTGTTGACAGTAAAGTGGAAGGGGTTGTGTGAGGCCGATGTCAGTTCTCTTCAAAGAAGAGGAGAGAGGGCACGGAGAGAAAGAGATAGGAAGAGAGGCTGAGGCGCGGGCTGAGATCGAGTTGGGATACCTCGAGTTTCACAGAGGCTGCTGTGGCAGTCTCACGTCGTGATCCGTCGACGCATCTTTTCGGGGGTTCTTCGTTATAGTCACGCGGCAATTTTAATTAATTTGATTTTTGTGCTTTTTTTTTCTTTCTCCACTTTGTCAGGACCATAGATCCGTATGATCGAACAGAACGAACGATGTCGCGAATATTGTGACAAGTGCGCGTAACGTGCGTGCTTCTTTTTTGCCGGTCGCGTGCGACCACCCCCGAGAGAAAAAAAAAGAACAATTTCACGAGAGTCGATCGTGGGAATAATTAGCAGGATATTTTTTCTTTCGTCCTTAAGTAAGTGCGATGAATCATCGTTGCTTATCGGCTAGCTCTGAGGTCGGTCGATCCCAACGAGACATGCGCTTAATATGTAACGCGTGAACTAGTGATGCAAACAAGTAGAATTCCCTTGATCTCTCACCCTTTAATCGTCGCTCTCAGCTGCCGTTGACGCTATCAATTGTTGCATCTGGATCTTTAGCCTACAAATAGATTGAAGTATTGCGAAATCATTCCAAACACACATTTTTCCCTGGGATTTCCGATTGGAAGCGTCAGGAAGGACGTGAGAAAGGAAATTCGGTCAGGAATTTGATTTATCGATTTATAATTCCATATCTTTGGCCCGAATCGAATGCACGCGAATTGCGTACGCGAACGATAAAAAAGAAAGATAAATGACTGGGAGAAAATAATGGCAAGTGTCGAAATCGCGGAAGTATTGTTTATCAGCATATAGATTATGCAGCGAAACCTCGTTTATACGTTTTGATCATTTACACGTTAAGGGGCTAGTACCAGTGTGAACGCTGAAAATTTGGGTGATTTTTGGGAATTATTTGGACGAAAAATACCTAATTAAATGATTCGGAAAATTAATAATATATTTGGCTATATTTGACCTATAATACGTATTTTTTTCATAGAAAAATATTGAGATCCAAGCGACTTATGCGCTGCCTTCGGAGGCGCAAAAAAAAGTTCCTCCACTGCTGACATGATTCCGGCCGATTGAGTAGCTGAAACTGAAAAAGGAAAAAATGTCGTTAAACTGGACGGTATTTCCTGTACAATGACGTAGGATTTTCGAAAAATATCAAAATCTAACAAAATGGCGTAGTTATGAAAAAAAGTCTGTTTTCTTGCCCATAAAATGGTCGTTTTTTTAAATGCCAAATCGTCAATTTTTTGTCCAATCAAAAAAATCCTACGTCATTGTAGAGTGAATATATTCAAGAGTACTCAGTTCA
The DNA here is from genome assembly GCA_944452715.1 of Ophion slaviceki. Taxonomy (NCBI): domain Eukaryota; kingdom Metazoa; phylum Arthropoda; class Insecta; order Hymenoptera; family Ichneumonidae; genus Ophion; species Ophion slaviceki. The sequence continues at coordinate 19,370,103 of OX101790.1, forward strand.
AATTTCAAGTCAATCGGATAATTGCTCTTTGGGTTACAATGTCAGCAAATTTGAAAAATCTCATTTCGAAGATAAATTGATTTTCGAAGATAAAATGATGTTGATATTCTTGAAAGTATAAACTGTCGAAAAAGGCAAAAAAAAATCGATTTTTTGAAAATGTCACACTGGTAGAGCCCCTTAAAGAGTTTCAGATAGATACTGAATTTCACTTCTACGTTATTCTCACTTATACGTCACATTTGATGTACCCCTTGAAAAACGTATAACTGAAGTTTCACTGTATACCGAAAGTGTCTATTTGGCAATTGCGATCGAACATTGCACAGATTCGACACCAGGAATTTGTAGATGCTGCACAAAGTAGCTTAGAATCATCAGTTTAGAGGCATTTGTCAAAGATAACAACGTTATTTATACAATCCACCCAGCGTTGATAGCCTTTCTATCATTTCACACTTCTTCGCTACTTCCGGAACGCCAACACACCCCGGGGCACGCGCATGCTTTATCATACGAGGCTACGAGTCATTTGAGCTCGTTCTCTCTCTCTTTTCCCTGCCGATAATTCAGTAAATACTTACTTTTGACACCAATTACTTTTCACATCTCACCCGTCCATTGGGACCTCATTGGGGATCAGTGTCGAGGATCGAAGTAAAGAAAAATCACCTTTCTCACCACCACAGTCCGGCAATATCGATGTGATCCGGGAGTCCAGAATTCTCGATCGCACAGAAGGCAGAGCAATAAGCAAACGTCGTTGGACCGATCGGGGGAGTATCTCCGATTGTCGATCAAATGGCTGGGGATCGTTCCAATTGACGAATGCCGACGAACGCGACCACTCGGACTTTACGTTTGTTAAAAGTCCAAGAACGTCTGTAAAAAGTGAAACAAAATGACGCCGAGCCGAATTGTTCTTCTGTCGGCGACAGTCCTCGGTCTGTTGGCCAATCGGACCCTGCAGGAAAATCCTTCCGGCGCACGCTACACACCCGGAACAACGACGCAAGATCTCGACAATAATTTGCAATCGAATCCACCGGCCGGGTAAGTCAATCACCTACGAATCTGCTCCCCCGATTCTCTCTCCCATTGGGAAATTTACGAACCTGCCAGGTCCATCCAATTATGACGACAGCTCGCCTGCATTCGCAAAAAAATCTACGTGTTTCATCTACCCTCAACTAAAGGCAGGAGCCTGAATTAGAAGGTCCATAAAAGCGTTTTTTCGGAATTTTTTTTAGAAGGAAAAAAGACAAGTAAGCCCAGTAATCATTGAGGTATCTTTTCATGTATATTTGAAATGTATAAAAAAATGTTTCAACGTGAAACAATAAATGACTGCACATTTATCACATATTCCATGTGCGTCTTGCCACTGCAGTCCCCAATCGGCGGGAAAGATGCAGCTCGTAATTCTTGACTGATCCAAATAAACCAACAACATTTTCAATTGTCATATATTTTTCTTCTGGGTGAATTAAGGGGTTAGGTCACAGTAACGGTAATTTTTTACCCAAACCCAAACAAACTCATCTTTTTAGCATGCAGATCAAGCTGTTAGAAAATATATATATATTTTTTTCGATGTACAAAATGGCCGACTACTAATATTTTCTTTTGATATATTTTTTTAGGCGCTCCGCGACGTGACATTTAGCATCCACAATTTTTTACCTAGAACAAAAAACAAAAATTCTCGTCAATCTACATTAGAGTACCTAGAGAAGTACGTACGGAATTTAAAAAATATTGTTTTATTCAAAAGTTGTAGGTATTTGAATGAATTTTCAGTGAAAAATTTCGTATAAAACTGCTCATAAAATGAAAAGTTTTCGATTAATCAGAAATTCCGTACGTACTTCTCTGCGAAATGCAATTAGGAACATAATTTTTTAATTTGAAGTAAATCGAGTGACAATTGTTGGTTATTTGACACGCCAGTTGGGAAAAAGCTGTTTCGAGAAAAACGCGTTTAAAGTTTTAGGTACTCTATGGCCGTGCCAGAGGTGGGCTTACGTTATACGCCCAAAGTCGGTGAAAAAAAAAGTTCTTTCTATAAATGGAATAGTAACTTAATCTTATGATGATAAAGCTCCGTTTTAGCGAAAAAATCGATTTTTTGAAAATTCTATTATGGCCTTCCCCCTTGAGAAAAATCTGAAAAAATCGTAAAATTATAATTTTTTAGGTTTGAAAAAAAAAAACACTTTAACGCGCTATAAAAATTATTTTAAAAGACGTTTTCAACGACTTTTTTATTGAAGATTTTCACACGGAAGAAAATAAACTTTGGTTTGATTCAATAGGCCGTTTAGTTTTTTGCTATCACGCCCGCCAATTTGGAAAAATGGTGGAAATGAAAACTGCAGGAAACGAGCTTCAAAGTTTTCAATAGACGGAAATATCAATATGGAATATCAATCGCTTCTCTGCTTTTGGCCTTGTATCATCGAAACTATTTACAATTGGCCTTTGTAACTTTGTAAATATATTCTTGGATAGTTCATCTATCGATTTAAGAAATGAAAAAAACGCTTTTTCGGACCTTCTGATGCAGGCTCCTGCCTTGAGGCGGGAAACTATTTTAGGAGTACGTTTTTTAGTGATTTTAAGGATTTTTTTTACATGGAATGAATGAATAGAATTTATTCAGACTTTGGGAATATTATATGCATATTTTCAAACAAATATTTTAATTTTTTCGAAGCATTCCCTCTGAAAATAGAGAACATATAATCTGCCGCCCGTCGAAGCTCGTCATCAGACTTTGCTGTTTGTGTACACTCTGGAGGCCACAGTTTTCATCGGAAATCAATACGGTTGAAAGATTACGTTAAGAACATTTTTTCCTTCTATATGAACCTAACGCTCACAAAAAATTGAAAATTGCATTTTTTAGAGGTGTTTAAACACACGGGCATAATTTTTCCCATTATTTTATAACCTTTTTGTTACAAAAAGTATACTTTCAACAATGATATTATCCCAAATTTAGGTTCATATAGAGTGTAATTATGTAAAGAAACTAATTATCACTTTGTAAAATTATAGGTTAGAAACTTTTTGAGCTAGAGTGTACACAAATTGGAAAAAGTTGTCTCGATAAAAAGGCGTTTGAAAAAAATTACCGAAAACAAAAAATTCAAGGTAGTAATGAATAATTTATAGTGCTTACGGAATAAATAGCGTTTGACTAACAGTTTATGGAATAAAATATTCGATTCTCTGAGTCATCTAAACTGGTTTTCCGCCTTAAGGGGAAAGGCGAGGAAAAAATTACCGATTTTCCTGATTTCAAAAATCCACTTTCAGGCGAGGAAAAAATTGCCGATTTTAATGATTTTTTTCTAAAGAAAAGGTTTCTTCACCATTTTTGAAACTTAGGGTATGTTTTATAACTACTCTTGGCTATTACGTAGTATTTTTTTTTTTATTAATATTTAAAAACGGCGGAGGTATGGCACGGTCATGTGAACGGGTTGCGGCAGATGTTGTCAGACGGTGTGACACGTAGCATCGGCCGAATTAATCTGATAAAAACCAAGGAATATTTTTCTTTCATTAACACTCATACGCAGAATATGAACCAAGTAAAAGTGACAAAGGTTTAAAATCGATGAAATGGTATGCTTTGAAACAAAAAAATTGAATTTTCCGAAAAATGACTACCTTTTGCAATAAAAAAAACTTTTTAATTAAATTGCAAACAAATTTAGGTTCATATTTTAGACAACAAGGTTAGAAAGATTTATACCAAATTTCATCAGAATCGGTTTATTCGCTTTTCAGCTATACGTCACGCCGGTTTCGAAAATGCAGTTTAAAAGACCGTGCCATACCTCCGCCATTTTAAAAGATTAATAAAAAAAAATTAAGTGTAGTAAAAAGAAATGATTATTTTTGCCTTCAATTTCATGCAAAAATAATGGATTCCTTTTTACTATACCTAATACCATATCATAGCCAAAAGTAGTAATAAAACATACCCTAAGTCTCAAAAATGGTGAAGAAATCTTTCCTAAATAACACAATCATAAAAATCAGCAAATGTTTTCCTCGCCTAAAGCCAACTCCCCCCTTAATTTACAAAACAAACCAAAAGTATAGCATCCAATTCCAAAGTGTGTAAAAATTAATATTCTCCGACCGAAAATTTTGGGGACAAAATGACGTTGGTCTACATGAACCCTCCGTGTCAAAATTCGACGATGCAAGCATCGATTGTACCTCGCGAGTCCCATCGTTTTGCCGTTTTTTTTTGTGATCCACGCACTGCGCGTACCGGAAGTAACATTAATGAGGGTAAACTTAGGTGCGCCAACGCGCGCGTCTGTGAATTATTGGCACGGAAATAAAAGCTCCTGGGCGTACGATCTGCCGAACGAGATACGATTGATGATACCCCATTGTGCGTGGGTGGACATACCGACCCTGTTACAAAACTAAAAGTGTCTGGCGTTTCGTGTGTGCGTATACACGCATATACGCATACGCGTCAATGAGATCGAAATTGTTCGAAAGATGAGAGTCCGATGGTTCACGTAATATTGAAAACCTGCGGTTGTTCCAGATACGTTGAAGTTTGCGCGAATTCCGAAATTCCGCAGCGATTTTATTAGAATCTCCGTAGGTTTCGATAAAATCGTGAAATAGACGTGGTAATAGGAGAAAAAAGAGTAAGTTTTACTTTTTTTTTTTACTAGACAGTAAAAGCCTCAGGGTTCCATGAAATAGAAATGCATCTACCTGATAAATTATGAAAGACACGTGGAAGAACTTGTATATATATATATGTGTGTGTGTGTGTGTGTGTGTGTGTGTGTGTGTGTGTGTGTGTGTGTGTGTGTGTGTGTGTGTGTGTGTGTGTGTGTGTGTGTGTGTGTGTGTGTGTGTGTGTGTGTGTGTGTGTGTGTGTGTGTGTGTGTGTGTGTGTGTGTGTGTGTGTGTGTGTGTGTGTGTGTGTGTGTGTGTGTGTGTGTGTGTGTGTGTGTGTGTGTGTGTGTGTGTGTGTGTGTGTGTGTGTGTGTGTGTGTGTGTGTGTGTGTGTGTGTGTGTGTGTGTGTGTGTGTGTGTGTGTGTGTGTGTGTGTGTGTGTGTGTGTGTGTGTGTGTGTGTGTGTGTGTGTGTGTGTGTGTGTGTGTGTGTGTGTGTGTGTGTGTGTGTGTGTGTGTGTGTGTGTGTGTGTGTGTGTGTGTGTGTGTGTGTGTGTGTGTGTGTGTGTGTGTGTGTGTGTGTGTGTGTGTGTGTGTGTGTGTGTGTGTGTGTGTGTGTGTGTGTGTGTGTGTGTGTGTGTGTGTGTGTGTGTGTGTGTGTGTGTGTGTGTGTGTGTGTGTGTGTGTGTGTGTGTGTGTGTGTGTGTGTGTGTGTGTGTGTGTGTGTGTGTGTGTGTGTGTGTGTGTGTGTGTGTGTGTGTGTGTGTGTGTGTGTGTGTGTGTGTGTGTGTGTGTGTGTGTGTGTGTGTGTGTGTGTTGTGTGTGTGTGTGTGTGTGTGTGTGTGTGTGTGTGTGTGTGTGTGTGTGTGTGTGTGTGTGTGTGTGTGTGTGTGTGTGTGTGTGTGTGTGTGTGTGTGTGTGTGTGTGTGTGTGTGTGTGTGTGTGTGTGTGTGTGTGTGTGTGTGTGTGTGTGTGTGTGTGTGTGTGTGTGTGTGTGTGTGTGTGTGTGTGTGTGTGTGTGTGTGTGTGTGTGTGTGTGTGTGTGTGTGTGTGTGTGTGTGTGTGTGTGTGTGTGTGTGTGTGTGTGTGTGTGTGTGTGTGTGTGTGTGTGTGTGTGTGTGTGTGTGTGTGTGTGTGTGTGTGTGTGTGTGTGTGTGTGTGTGTGTGTGTGTGTGTGTGTGTGTGTGTGTGTGTGTGTGTGTGTGTGTGTGTGTGTGTGTGTGTGTGTGTGTGTGTGTGTGTGTGTGTGTGTGTGTGTGTGTGTGTGTGTGTGTGTGTGTGTGTGTGTGTGTGTGTGTGTGTGTGTGTGTGTGTGTGTGTGTGTGTGTGTGTGTGTGTGTGTGTGTGTGTGTGTGTGTGTGTGTGTGTGTGTGTGTGGTGTGTGTGTGTGTGTGTGTGTGTGTGTGTGTGTGTGTGTGTGTGTGTGTGTGTGTGTGTGTGTGTGTGTGTGTGTGTGGTGTGTGTGTGTGTGTGTGGTGTGTGTGTGTGTGTGTGTGTGTGTGTGTGTGTGTGTGTGTGTGTGTGTGTGTGTGTGTGTGTGTGTGTGTGTGTGTGTGTGTGTGTGTGTGTGTGTGTGTGTGTGTGTGTGTGTGTGTGTGTGTGTGTGTGTGTGTGTGTGTGTGTGTGTGTGTGTGTGTGTGTGTGTGTGTGTGTGTGTGTGTGTGTGTGTGTGTGTGTGTGTGTGTGTGTGTGTGTGTGTGTGTGTGTGTGTGTGTGTGTGTGTGTGTGTGTGTGTGTGTGTGTGTGTGTGCGATTT